>CAICTM010001046.1:0-38913 GCA_903772945.1 Seminavis robusta | reverse complement strand
TGAGACTCCACGTCAGACCATCAAGTGGGCTGACGAATGGAGAAGGTCTTCTGGGACTCAGCCATTGCTAGCCTGACGACAAACATGACCTCCTCAGGGAGATGACTTCTAGCTCTGGCAAGAGCAGTTACGAATCTAGCCTGTGCAGGCACATGACTGACAATACGTTGGTGCATTGCGCCAGATTGCAGTCAACGCGATTCTTCACGCGAGTATACGTGGTCGGTGAAGACGAAGCCACTTTTCCAAGCACGTTTCCGGCTGCCTGGAACGGAGCAGCTCAGCTTGCTTTGGATCGACATTGAACATTACGTTTGGCATAAATGCCTGTGTCGAAGCGGTCTGGTCCTACAAGAGCCTTGAAAGAGCAGAAACGCTTCATGCGCCGCAAAGATTGCGGTAAGCCTGCTGTATGTCTATATCGGGCTTATGTCACACCTCAGATCGGGATGAACACCGATTTGAACTTCCTCGATCTACCACCTTTGGGTGGACCCAACCAAACATTGGAAGCCATGAACGAAGTCATTGACAGTTGTTTTGTTCATGGAATTCCACGCTCCGTGGGATTGAAGAAGGATGGACGAACCGACTTCGATCCTGTTCTCAGCTCCTATCGGGGGAAACCATTTGGATTCTGCGAAAGCATGGAATCCTTCCGAAGAACTTTGACAGGAGGCGGGTGTTCCAACCAAGCATCCTAGAAAGAGAAACGCAAGAGTACAATCTACTCGCCAACAACGAAAACTCTTCCAAGAACGACAGAAAGAAAAATCGGTGTGAACTACCACGAGTCCAGAACTACACCACACTGCGACTGCATGGACCCCTGAAAGAAGCTCAAGGCCAAGTCTCATCTTCGCCTTGACAACGATAACAAGCAGCCGTCAAACAAGAAAAGACTGGAACGCAAAGTCCGCGACGCCAAGAACCTCACCAAGAGAGGACTCTTGTCCTCCATGAACGAGTTTCCAACGCCTAGCGGTCAAGCTGATCGCCAAGAAGAAAAGCGGCGAATGCAACCATGTTGCCATAGCGCAAGTCTGACAACTCCGACAACTACGAGGACGGACTGCTCTCTGTTGACATTCTCATCAACCATGATGGACAAGAAAATGGCTGCTGTCGACAAGGCCCTTGCCGGAATGTCGACTTCATATCATCGTCATGGAGAGATCTCCTCTGGGTGTTAGGTCCAGGATGATTTATTCACGGAACCCGTCGATCTTCTCTTACCTAGTATGAAATATCTCACTAAATAGTAACAAGATTGTTTGCACTAACAAGTCTACGCAAATTAGAATAATTGCCTAGTAACTACTCAACAAGACACTGACGATCTGTTCAGCATCGTTAACTTCGTCCATGGCAAATCAACTCATCAACGTCGCACGCAAAGAGACCTCGAAACTATCGTCTATGTTAGATTTAACGGAACGAGCGAAGGGGGGGGGGGAGGGAAGGAAACGAAACCCGTTACACTCTGCTGCTTACTGGATTAACAGAACATCCGGAACTTTATTGCTCAAGCTCATTCTAAGAGTTTATTCATGAAGAATCATGGGGGCGCCGATCCATTGATGATTTGGACCTTGAAGGTGTACTTGCACTGTTAGCATCTGCTGAACAGGTCGAAGTTTGTAGGTGGTACGAGATCGTCGATTTCGCATCAATCGAGTCGATGAGAGGGGATTGGTTTGTCACGCAGCTTAGACTCGAGCTGGTGATGCGTCTTTGGCAATCTTCATGTGAGGATAGGTTGAGGGTAGCTTAAGCTATGTGTTTGTTAACAAAATGCACTACGCAAAAACAGTGTAAAGATCTTTCTGTTTTGAGTTTGAGAGAATGAAAGTTATGAGGAGATTAGAAAGCTATGAAACTAATCACGAAGAGTCACATCAAAGGATCGTGATCTGAACTCCCGCGGGAGTAGGTGATAGAGAGTGGCGTAGCATTCCTACTCGTTCCCGATCCAAAACGGACGTGAAGATTCGTCTAGCATTCTAGTGGCGTGAAGTACTCCACGTGCTAAATATCTAGAGCGATGTTTCATCATCAACCTAGTATGACTAGAGCGGTCATTGAGAATTCTGTCTCCAATGACTATTCGCGAAGGACTACGTCATGAGTCGAACTCAGACCCTATCTAGGATCGAGTCGCGAATAAGGCTAAGAGCCGTGTATTGCATTGGCTAAGAGCCGTGTATTGCACCAGGGTTTTCACGTAGACTTCTAAAGAGGCCTCTAAGTAGTGCGAGCGGGGTATAATTTAAACCTCCGCCCCGAACAGTACCCTTAGGCGAGGTCCTATCCAAACTCCATGTGTGTCCTCCGTGCATACGCGAAACACATTTATTTTCATCGATTTATTTAGGCATACGTATCAAGATTTCATTCCTATCCATGTGACACACATACGCGATACGCGAGAAACAGGGGAGCCCAAATGCGAATCGAATCGAATGTTTCAATCGAATCGAATCGAATCGTCACTCAGAGATAACAGGATCGAAGCTACCGTACGGTCGTACCAGCAGACCAATCTCGACAACCAAGAAGGCTAACAAGCAACCTGAGGGTACCCTACAAGCTACTACCTGTGTATATCTGTTAGCCTTCTTGGTTGTCGAGATGGGTCTGTTAGTAGCTAGCTAGTAAGATCGATCGAACGGTGCTGTTATCTTTTCGATTTTCGTTAGAGTTGGGGATTCGTTGGGTTAGAGTTGGGGATTCGTTGGGTGACTGACGTTTTCGGCAGCTCGGCAGGCTCTAACGTTCTGATTGGTCCTACGCGAAAACCATTTCCATGAAAGCTACGGTACGGCGAATTGAGAATGGGAAATCAATGGTTCGCCGTACCGCAGCTTTCGTGGAAATGGAGGGAAAGCAAGCCGCTTTTTGCCGTTATCTTGATTTCACGTACGTACGGAGGAAGAAAGAGGTGCAAATAGCTGGTTAGGACCAACTCTTACCCCCAAAGCAAATCGTCTCGGGGAGATGAAATTCAAGCAACAAGCTCGTAGAGCTGGTAATGGCTCCTTTGGATGTTCCTAGCATAACATGCCACTACTTTTACGAAGCCACGGTAGCTTGAAAGCTTCTCTTGCTACCGGAGTAGTTGGTCGGGCTAGCTACTGGAGTAGTAGCTCTACTCGTTACTACTCTGGAGTTTGCTTCTTGGTTTGATTCAATTCGTCCTCCCATTGAGTGGAGTCTCTCTTGTTTTCTGTCTCTTTTCGCTAACAGCCAAAGCATCAGTTGTGCAAAAAAAAGGCCAAATGGCCAGCCACCTCCATCAAGCCCCAGCCAGTGTGAAACTAGACATCATTGAAGATTGACGAGTAAACTCAAGGTCAAGAGAGCCACTAGCTAGTTGAATGCAATTTCTTTTCCTCTAGATTAACCACTATTACGGGGAGCCAGTAGACACAGCACAGGACCACTGCCGCAACAGTGTGGCCAACCACAGCGATACGGCTTAACGATTGGACTTGGAAACACGTTCAATTTCATCCTTCTTCTTGATGGCGTAAGAGTTGGAAGATCCACGAGCAGCGTTGATGAGTTCCTCGGCCAGGCACTCGGCCATGGTCTTCAAGTTTCGGAAGGAGGCTTCTCTTGCTCCAGTGGCCAACAAGTAGAGGGCGTAGTTGACCCGACGGAATGGAGACATATCAACGGCCTGACGACGGACAACACCAGCGCCACCGACACGAGTGGAATCCTCACGTGGTCCCGAGTTGATAATGGCATCGACGACCACTTGAATGGGGTTTTGGTCTGTCAACAAATGGATGATTTCCAGAGTGTGTTGGACAATTCGGCAAGCCATGATTTTCTTTCCCGAGTTGCGGCCCTTCTTCATCAGGCAGCAAGCAAGACGTTCCACAATGGGGCAAGATGCCTTGCGGAATCGCTTCTTTTGATATCGGCCAGCAGTGTGGGGAAGGTACGTAGCATGGTCTCCCTTGCAGGCAATGTAGTCCTGTAACAATAAACAAGGAAAAACGGAACGAATCAGACTACATAAAATACATGACGATACCAAAGAAGAGACCGTCCATGGATACCCCACACCACAGATGCACTTAAAACTCACCACAAGAGAGATATCACGGACTTCGATATCATCGAAAGACCATTTTCCAAAGAGCTTGACCTCGGTAGCTCCACCCACAGCTACGAAATCCTCCTCTTCTTCCTCAGCGGCAACGACAAATTCAGGCTCCTCAGCGGGAGCTTCTTCCGCGGGTTGTTCTTCAACGTCGGCCATGGTTACTGCTATCTAGATATTAGAAATGGAAATTGCTCGGTACAAGTCCTTGTTCGATAACAAGCAGGCAAGGGGGCGAGGATTGATGTCGTTGTTGACCATGGAGCTAAGCAACAGCAGCCAACAACGGGTTACCGCTTACTTAAACTTTTCGTCTTTCCGTCTCCCGGCAAATTGGAAACGTGACCAATACTTTTGAGACACGGATTACCCATGATTCACCATGGCTTAGTCACTAATGACGTTCGCATGACGCAAAAATAACGGAAAGCTTTGTTGAACGGTCATTTCGCCGTTACGTTTTTTTGTTGCCATTCTGCTTCAGCTCTTCCTTTAGCTAGTAATGGCAACATGTTAAAAAAACACAACAGTCTCAGTTTGCTCTTACAACCTATGGTAACAATGACAGTATCATCCACAAGAACCGTGTTTTTCGCCTTTCTCCTCGCGATCTTGGCGGCGAAGGAATCTCAAGCTTGGGTGCAGCAGAATGTTCTGTCGAGGAATTCGTTCAAGATTGGCCCTACGAGAGTTTCCCCCGTTGTGCTTCGAAGTAGTGTTGATTCAGTCTCATTGACGGGCTTTGAAAATCATGAAGAAGAAGGAACCAAAATGGCCAAGTCCATCGCGGCATGGCTAGATTCTGAGGTATGTCGGCTGCAGCAAGTTGGCCGGGCTTTCAACCAAGCCAAATACTCACATTCACTTACTTCTTCGTTGCCAAGTGGATGCCCCAAGAAGTACACGTGAGAATGGGTGAATCAGCCAAGAAATCCTACATCAAATGCAGAGAAGCTGGAGACGATGACCTGATGAACATAATGTCCACGGTAGCAGATGATTTGACCAGCAAGTGGTTTGAAGAATATGACGCTGATGCATTTGTCGGTGCTTGGGATATTGCAAACTACGTGTCGGATTATCTGGTTCAAGTTTCGGGACAAGAAGGTTGCGAATGTTCCAACAAAGTGTACTGAGAACCAAGAGAATCTGATACACAAGTCTCTACAACAATTTGCATAATGCTACATCTAACTAATTACACACAGGCGTTGGTCAATGCAGCAACAGTGCTCTGGAGCGACAGTCCTGGAGTTCTAATGGCCAAACATTTTGATTTTGAAAAAGCCTGACTTCTTTTTCTCATCCTTGCCTCGATCTTCTTTTCGTTTCGGAAAGGCATGAACCGGAGCAGAAACCAATTGCGCATTGCCGCTACTAGGTTTGGTTCCCTCATCTGTTTCTTCTCGAGGATAGTAGATTGGATGCCCCAATGGTGCATCAAGCCATTTGATCTCGTCAAACGTGAGCTTCGATTCTGCCTCTGCCAGTTTTTCGCACAGTTGCTCAAATGGCCAACGATTGTCAGGATTTTCGCTCCAGCAGGTTTGAATAAGTGATGCAATCGACTTTGGGATTCCTGGTGGGAGCGGTGGACGTGTCAGCTCCAAGGCAACTTTCCCCGCTGCTTCAATTTGGCTCATGTTCGCGTAGGGGTCCTCACGCGTCACCAGCTGCCACATTACAACCGCATACGAATACACATCTGCCATATTCGAGTAGCTTTCGTGCCGGAGAACCTCTGGAGACATCCACCTGTATGTACCCGTTTCTGCAGTTCTATCCCCCAGTATGGATGTTTCTGTGGCGACACCAAAGTCGCTGACCTTCACTGTGAAATTCCCATTTTTGATGTTGCCGTCGCAAAGAATGTTGTCCGGCTGATTTTGTCAGGAGGAGCCGAAGAGGCTGACTTGTGAGGTGAATTGCCAACTACGCGTTCAAAAGGCTGACCACAATCATAAGTGCAAGCATACCTTGATGTCCCTATAGCAATATTCAATTTGGAAACACGAGACTCGAAAAGGTCAGATCCAACACAGCATACCGGTACAGTACAAATGGCTTCGCCCCATTACCGTTTTCTTCTTACCTGTGCATAATTCCTCGAGAGTGCAGGTAAGCGACACCTTTTGCTACACTGGTTGCCACATGAAAGAAGAAACCTTTTGCTGTTGGAGTCCTCAGGGCAATATTTAGATTGCCGGCATTGCAATACTCCAGCACGAGGCAGAACGTGAGCGGATTTGGATGATAGACCGAACCGAGGAGGCGGATTATGTTGGGATGATGCTGCCAGGGAGACATGGCAAAAAAGCGATATGTGAGGGCTATACCGGTAGGCCCGTCATGGTAGGCATGGCAGGGACTCTCCTCCTCTTACCAGTTTTTGCAATGCCTGGACTTCGGTCCGCCAACCTTCTAAACCAGTTTCGGTAATGCTGGCCACCTTAACAGCGACCTTCAATCCCGTCCATTTTGCCAAGTAGGTTGTCCCAGCGGCACCTTCTCCTATTCTGTCGAAGAAAAAGATGGACGGTATCAAGCAACTGTCAGAAAACGGCACGAACACTGAACCACCAAAAAAGGATCCGATCCGCTCACCGTTTCAAAAACTTGAGCTCGTATAGATCAATTTCCCATTCTTTGGAGGCAGGTAGATTGGTAATGAGTTGGAGTGGGTCGTCTATTTCCCCCAATCCGTTCACGCCGCTGGCGACCATATCGAATCGATGAGAACTGTCCACTCCCACCTCATTGTCATTGGATTTCAAACCTTGCAGCAATAATTCCTTGACTTCATCCGGTGGCATTTTTTCCAATTTATTTCTGACTTCGTCTTCGGATGCGGAGGTACCAAAGACAGCCGCAATGAATCCAGTTTCTATCAGGCTTGGTTTTTGACTGATGCGTTCACTGCTTTGACTGGCCTCAACGGAAGGAAGGCAATATTCTATTTCTTCAATGATGAGCAACTCCAAACTGTGTAATTTATCAATGTACACCGTGATCAAGTCCCACACGCTGTGGACATCCTGGTCTGGTTCTTTAATAATGACGCTGTCTAGGTCAAAATTCTTCAATATGCTTTGCTGCAATTCGCGAAGAGGCAGGCTCATTTCGACGAGCTCCTCTACGAGATTTCGAAGTGATCCAAATGGCAGATCCTTGAGTTCTTCCAGCAACCGTCTCTGGTTTTCAACTTCCAAAACCAGGTCGCTCATGAGCAATGAATCCTCCTTTCCAGAGACCACCAGACTGGAGAGTACAGCCCGTTCTACTCCAGTGGATTCTTTGAGTTTGACAAAACATGCTAGAAGATTGAGGAGACGGGCGAGGACATCCTCGGGGTCCTCAGGTTCGACATCAAATTGTACATTTTTGAGGGGTGAATCATGAGAACCAGACCGTTTGTGGGAAATTGTCGTAGTCGGCGGAGGAGGTGGGTCCAAAGTTTCGGGAGGACTAGTTGTTGGCAAAGAAATGCTGGGGTCCAAATAGTCCATTCTCCGAGGCGCCGATCCTGGAGAGAAGTTGGGTTTTCTCGACTGTCCTTCTGTTTCGGAAGCAAGAAGACAATCGCCCATGGATTTTGCTCGATTGTGTCCCTTCTTGGATGATGATTTTCTATTTTTGTATGCTCCTCCAGGACTCCCACCTCTCAAACTTCCCTTTCCACTTCTGACTTGCAGAGGAAGCCTCTGAGTGAAGTAGTCATGTACAATACTGGAAATCAAGGCATTGAAACAGACCAAAATGCGATGACAACTCAGCTTGGAATCTTCGGCGGCTTCGGGGTTGAGATCCACCATTTCCAACAGTTTCCGGATTTTCATGAGTGTCGTGTGGACTTTGAGTTCTTTTCTTCCCGACAACATCATTTGGACAGCACGATCCGTGTCCACACGGGCCCGCTCCATGTTGGCAAAAATCATCTGATCGCATTTCGAGGCAAAATGGCCGCAACTAGCCCCTCGCTCCTTTTGAAGGCAATGAACTAGTCTCAGGGCTCTTCGCAGTAGCACCGGGTCCACACGCGACAGAGGGCTCATAGTAGTGGAGCGGAAGGATGTCCTCTTGAAGCAACAGCGCAACCCGGGCCAAATGAAGATGCGTTGCTGTGCTCCGCCCAATCTTCACGGCAAGCTCGTGTGTACCAGCTACTTAGCAGTCCCGATCGTGACTAAATCTCAAAACCGTCTCATTTTTGTTTGCGAACGGTGATGTCAAACAAAGCGAAGAGCCAAGCGAAGGATGCTCGGATGCTGAATTTTGTGGGTGATACTGTAAAAGTCAACAGAGGAGAAGGATGTGCAACGCCAGTCAATGCACAAGCGACGGGAAGCTCGTCGAGAATGGAGGAATCGAATCGTATATGTGCGCCTTTGACAGCACATGAACCCGTTGGAGACAACCAAGTTCTCATGTCGAGAGAATGAGAGCCCAAGGATCCGTTTCATCACGTTCATTCATGGCATTCTTACCGAAGCCAAAGATCCTTTGGGCTTCTCTTCCCTACGGCCAGCTACTAGCTATATGCTGGTTGCAGAAAATTCAGAGTTCTCAGAGCACCTTTTCAACCCTTCTCTTCGCTCTTGGTTCGTCCATGGCAATCAATGCCTCGACGCCAAAAGGTACAGTATCATTAATCTAGAAATCAAATTCCAGGAAGCAATTGAAATCAAATAACCCAAAACAAAATGCTCTCGCAACTTCGACAAGAAAAAGTGGGACAGCATGCCAAGCATCCCGATGCCGTCAACAAGCAAAGCGTTCTTGAAAAGTACCTTGTTCCCTTTGGTGGTTCGGCCATCCCCCAGGAGAAGCCGGACCGTCAGATTGTGGGAGGAAAAGGTAAGTTCAGTAAAAAATAACTCTCACTCCAGATTCTTGCCTGGTGTCTCGCTGCACTGCACCCTGTCTCAGCGATATTTTTTCTCGACTGCTGTAGGCCTTGGATTGACCGAAATGTCGCGCATTGGCGTCGACGTGCCCCCGGGCTTCACCTTGACGACGCAAGTCTGTCAGCTCTTCCAGGCCACCGGCGATTTGCCCGACGAAATGTGGGTCCAGATCAAGGAAGCCGTAGGACGCATTGAGACGGACATGAACAAAAAATTTGGATGCTATGACTTTCCACTCCTCTTTTCTTGCCGTAGCGGAGCCGCCATCAGGTATGCAACCAACTAACTTGTCCACACATGAATACCGTTTTTGGAACGCGTGTGACTTATTTGCCTCCATCTCATTTCCTATCGCGTGGTGTCTTTCTCCTCGTCTTTGCGCATCTTGGTTGCCTTCTGGCTCGCTGAAACTTACATGTACGTGTAGCATGCCAGGCATGATGGACACCGTCCTTGACATCGGTTTGAACTCCAACACCGTCAAGGGAATGGCCAAGGCCACCAACAACAAGCGATTCGCCTACGATGCTTTCCGCCGTCTATTGGACATGTTTGGTGATGTAGTCCTTGGCATCCCCCATGAGGCCTTTGAACAACGTTTGGAGAAACTCAAGAACGAAACTGGTAAGAAGGACGATACGGACTTCACCGCTGAAGACTTGGAAAGACTCTGCGACGAGTACAAGAAGGTGTTCGGAGAACACAACCAAGTCTTCCCAGAAGATCCCTACGACCAGCTGAAAGCATGCATCAAGGCCGTCTTTGGTAAGTTACACACTTGCACTGGAATTGCTGGCTCGAAATACCTTCCCTCACAACTGGCGTCCTTGATTTGACTTGGCTGCGTCAGGATCTTGGAACTCTGAAAGGGCAATCAAGTACAGAGAGATCAACCAAATAACAGGCCTATTTGGAACAGCTTGCAACATCCAGTCCATGGTGTACGGAAACCTTGGCCCAACCTCTGGAACTGGTGTTGCTTTCTCGAGAGATCCAGGTACAGGCAAAGCTGAATTGAAGGGTGAGTACCTCATCAATGCCCAAGGCGAAGATGTTGTGGCTGGAATTCGCACTCCTGAGCCTATCTCTCGAATGGAACATGATCTTCCTGAGGCCTACAAGCAGTTTGTTCAAAACATTGAACGGCTGGAAAGGCACTTCAAGGACATGCAAGATGTGGAGTTCACAGTGGAAGACGGAAGGCTCTGGATGCTCCAGTGCAGGTCCGGTAAACGCACTGGACAGGCAGCATTCCACATTGCTGTTGATATGGTCGAAGAGGGTATCTGCACTCCACAGGAAGCCCTTCTTCGCATTGAACCCGATCACGTGAGGCAGATCTTGCATCCAACATTTTCAAAGGAAGCGCTCAGCTCAGCCACGTACAAAGACAACGTTGTTGCTGTCGGCCTCTCCGGTGGTCCAGGAGCAGCGGTCGGCAAGATTGTGTTCTCGCCTCAGACCGCAGAGGCACGCAAGGATGAAGGCGTCCTTCTGGTTCGAAACAACACATCGCCAGAGGATGTTGGTGGAATGTGGGCAGCCAACGGTATCTTGACATCTCGCGGAGGTGTAACAAGCCATGCAGCCGTCGTCGCCAGGTATGTACAGCGTGCAAAGTGGTTGTGCTGCTTTGAATGATGGCTGGAATGTCTCATTCATACTTTGCATCTATTCACTTGCAGAGGATGGGGAAAGCCATGTGTCTGTGGTTGTGAGGCTCTTGAAATTGATGAAGAGGCTTTGACCATGACTGTCAAGAAGACTGGTGAGACCTTCAAGGAGGGAGACACAATCTCGATCAATGGAAGCACTGGAGAGGTTATTCGAATTGCCATTGAGACAAGTGAACCCTCTTTTGAGGGTGCCTTTTCTACTGTCTTGAAATGGGCTGATGATGTTGCGGACAAGTGTAAGGTCATGGCCAATGCAGACTCAGGCCCTGATGCTACCAAGGCTGCTGAGCTGGGTGCGAAGGGCATTGGTCTTTGCCGTACTGAGCACATGTTCTTTGCTCCTGAGCGTCTCCCTGTTGTACGCCGATGGATCTTGCGTGGCGAGGGTTTGGATCAAGTGCAGGGATTCCAACGACAGGACTTCAATGAGATCTTTACAGCCATGAATGACAAACCAGTCACCATTCGTTTGTTGGATCCTCCCCTCCATGAATTCCTCCCTCGTGTTCAACAGGTTGATGCAACCATGGCGACTGACCTAGGTTATGGAGGCAATGTAAATGGCCTCATCAATGACATTGAGTCCATGCATGAAGAAAACCCGATGCTTGGTCTCCGTGGTTGCCGTCTTGCGATTGTTCGTCCAGAAGTCACTACAATGCAAGCTGAAGCAATCATCAATGCTGCAGCTGATGTAATGGAGAAGGATCCTGCAAATGCCAAGCCATTCCCCAGGATCATGGTTCCTCTTGTTGGTAGTGTGGCAGAGTTCAATTGTCAAGCCCTTGCCATCAAGAAAGCTGCCGAGAAGATCAAGGCCACAAGGAAGATAAATGTATCCTACGAGATTGGCACCATGATTGAGGTTCCAAGAGCCGCCCTAATCTCTGACCAGATTGCTGCCGTGGTTGACCCAGACGATGGCAAGCAGCTATGTGACTTCTTCTCGTTTGGAACCAATGATCTAACCCAGGTAAGTTATTATGCTTGTGCAAAGGAAGACTTGTCTACTTTGTCTTCTGCGTCTCACTCCATGTTTGCGCTTGGATTAGATGACCATGGGTATCTCCAGAGATGATGCTGGAGCCTTCCTTCACTCTTATGAGGAAAAGGGCATCCTAGAAGATGACCCATTTAAGTCCATTGATGAAGAGGGCGTAGGTTGGCTTGTCCGCCGCTCCAGTGTTGAAGGAAGAAAGACAAATGATCATTTGTCCTTGTCAGTGTGTGGGGAGCATGGTGGTGATCCCAAGTCCATTGCCTTCTTTGACAGGGTAGGATTGGACTATGTCTCCTGTTCTCCATTCCGTGTTCCTGTTGCTAGGTTGGCCACTGGTCAAGCAGCCATTAGGCGGGGTGGCTTGCATTGTGATGTGCACCGCCTCTACAGCGGTGAGATTGTCTCTACACTGAGCCCTGAGCTCTTGTAGGGACTGAGTGAGCCCTCAACTCTTGTAGACAGAGGCACCGACTGACTAGCAGTGACTAGAAACAGGTGGGGTGTATTGAGTCTCCTCCCAAGTCCATGTTTTCTTTTGAAAGGAAGAGCTGCTTGTATCCATGTCAGCCAGCAAGCAAACACAGCATCATGCATATCTATTTACTAGTAATTATTTCAGCATGAAATCTGTTGCCTGGTATGAATGTACCCATACGAATCTAGCTAGCAACCATAGTTTCCAACCTCCCCCTGCGATACAACTGCTTTCTGCAAGGTGCAATGCAGTCTGCTATTCTAGCTAGCTAGCAACCCCGTGGAAGCCAGCCACCAACAGCAACAATTGAATGCTGCCCCTGATGGGGCCAAAGCAATCTGAGTTGCCTTTGGGTGTAAGAGCATCTCTGCTGTTTGCTGCTGAGCTGGCAAAATTTGAAGAGCATCACTGTTCTCTGTCTCGTTACTTATGGGAAAGTCCTGCTGATTGGTGTCAGCGCAGAAGGGCAATGCCGTTTAGTTCCTACGTGGGGCCACGTCACCACGTCAAATCCAAGCGTGATGGATGTCTTTGATCAATTGACCGCAGCTGCGAGCGAAAGACACCATGTCTTGCTAGCTCCGAACGGATCTTCGCAACCAAACGGTATCTTCCAGAATTGTTTTCTTTCTTCTTCCTTTGATGGGTCTTGATGCCTGAGGAAGTTATTGGAATTGATTCGATTCTCTGTATGGTTAACTTTCCTGTGTTGATGGCTTGGTTTCGTTGGCATAAAATTTCCTTCGCTTGTGTTGGTTCAACGCAGAGAAAAGAAATCACGAAAACGAAGAGTTGCACTACGACCATGAGCCCGATTTCGGTCCGTCATTTGATACCAGTTCTTTCGCTGTGCCTTTGTGCACAGTACTCGGCAGCATTTGGTTTGCCCAATCCTGGTCTCGGTCGCTTCACCTCGAGTTTGGCGGCATCTACCTTGAAAACCACGTCGGTAACTGACGGCACCACCCCCAGCGATGACGCCAAAATTGTCCAATTTGGAGGATCTGCACTTCCTCAAGAAAAGCCCGACAAGCAGATTGTGGGCGGAAAAGGTCTTGGCCTTCAAATCATGTCTGGAATTGGAGTCTCTGTCCCACCAGGGTTTACTCTGACTACCCCTGTCTGCCAGGAGTTTCAAGATTCTGGCGACCTCTCGGATGAAATGTGGGCGGCTGTTCGAGAAGCTGTCAAGAGAATCGAAAAAGACACCGGCAAGGGATATGGAAATCCAGAAAATCCATTATTGTTCTCCTGTCGCAGTGGAGCCGCCGTTAGGTACGGAAATTGAGAGATACCCCAATGATTTTTGACATTTTTTGTATCACTTATTTTTGGTTTGATACTCCTTTTTGGTTGATCGACAACAGTATGCCGGGCATGATGGACACTGTCTTGAACATTGTAAGCCCAGATGAAGCACATTAATATGTGGGAGCGGACGTCTGTTTATGGTTCCTTTCTCAAATTTCATTTGTCATTTTTCCATCTTTCTGGTTACAGGGACTCAACAAGGAAACAGTTGAAGGTTTGGCCAAGGCCACCAACAACAAGAGATTTGCATATGATGCTTACCGTCGCCTTTTGGACATGTTTGGCGATGTTGTGTTGGGAATCAGTCATGAAGCATTTGAGCGACGACTTGAAATGCTCAAGATGAAGAAAGGAGTCCGAGATGACACTGACTTTTCGGCAGATGATCTCGAGGAACTTTGCGAGGCCTACTATGAAGTCTACGCCGAGAACGACAAGTCGTTCCCAGAAGATCCTTTTGAACAGCTCAAGGCTTGTGTCAAGGCTGTATTTTCCTCCTGGAATGCTGACCGAGCAATCAAGTATCGTGAAATCAATGGGATTGCCAGTTTGCTAGGTACTGCCTGCAACATTCAGACCATGGTGTTTGGAAATCGTGGAGAAACTTCAGGCACTGGCGTGGCATTCTCTCGCGATCCTGGTACCGGTAAGGTAGTCTTTGTGCGCTCGTGGAAAAATTTCGTCGTGCAGGGCAACACTCAAACATTCCGCCTCTTTCAGGAGAAAACAAGATGAAGGGAGAATATTTGATCAATGCCCAAGGTGAGGATGTCGTGGCTGGGATTAGAACACCAGAACCCATTGCCAGAATGAAAGAGGTGCTCCCTGATGCATATGAACAATTCATGAGCAATGTGGACATTTTGGAAAAGCACTTCAAGGACATGCAGGATGTTGAGTTTACAGTTGAGGACGGAAAGCTTTGGATGTTGCAGTGTAGGTCCGGAAAGCGCACTGGGCAAGCTGCGTTCAAGATTGCTGCAGATTTGGTAGAAGAGGGCTTGTAAGTTGTGGCAGCCAAACGGGATCAATGTGGTCGGCTTTGGCTGATGTGCAGTGTCTCAGTTTCGTTGTTCTCTCCTGTGTACTACCAGGTGCACCCCCGAAGAAGCTCTGTTTAAAGTCGAGCCCGACCACGTCAAGCAAGTGCTACACCCAACATTTTCTTCGGAGGCCCTTGAATCGAAGGAATACAAAGATAACGTTGTGGCTGTTGGGCTTGCTGGAGGACCTGGAGCTGCTATTGGAAAGTTGGCGTTTACTACGGAGGACGCTGAAGCAAGGCAATCAGAAGGGGTGATCCTTGTACGGGAAAACACAAGTCCAGAGGTAAGCAAAGGTTTGGCAAGAATCCTTCTCACGAGATTTCAAGACCGATGCAAAGTCTAATGCACGCCTTTGTTGATCGCATATCCGGATATGACGACGATGTCGCAGGATGTTGGAGGGTAAGTGTCAGGTTGCCGCCCGTCTTTGACTTTCACAAATATATGTGCGAAAGTTCATCGGACATTTTGATGCTGAGTTGCCAACCGTCTTTGTTCTTCTTTCTTGCAACTGATAGGATGTGGGCAGCAAATGGCATTGTAACTTCTCGCGGAGGAGTAACCAGTCATGCCGCTGTTGTCGCGCGTGGGTGGGGAAAGCCATGTGTATGCGGTTGCGAGCAGCTGGAGATAGATGAGAAATCAAAGACAATGACAGTGAAGAGGACAGGAGAAACTTTCACCGAGGGGGATACCATCTCAGTGAATGGTAACACTGGTGAAATTGTTCGAGTTGCCATTGAAACAAGCTCCCCTGCCTTGGATGGTGAATTTGGAAAGGTGTTGGGATGGGCTGACGCGCTTTCTGATAAGTGCAAGGTCATGGCCAATGCAGACTCAGGCCCTGATGCCACAAAGGCTGCAGAGCTTGGTGCCCAGGGAGTAGGGCTTTGCCGCACGGAGCACATGTTCTTTGCTCCTGAGCGCCTTCCTGTTGTGCGTCGATGGATCTTGCGTGGAGAAGACCTTGACAAAGTGCAAGAATTCCAAAGGACTGACTTTAGGGAAATCATGGCAGCCATGGATGGGAAGCCAGTCACCATTCGTTTGTTGGATCCTCCCCTCCATGAATTCCTCCCTCGTGTTCAGCAAGTTGATGATGCCATGGCCAAAGAACTGGGATACTCTAGTGCAGCTGCCTTGATCAGTGACATTGAGTCCATGCATGAAGAAAATCCAATGCTTGGTCTCCGTGGTTGCCGTCTTGCCATTGTGCGGCCGGAAGTGGCCACCATGCAGGCAGAAGCCATTATCAATGCTGCGGCTGATTTGATTGAACAGAACCCAGATGCCAAGCCCTTTCCAAGGATCATGGTTCCGCTTGTAGGAAGCATTCCTGAGTTTGTGACTCAAGCTATTATTATCAAGAGAACAGCTGAAAGGATCAAAGCTGAAAGAAACATTGATGTCCCTTATGAAATCGGCACGATGATTGAGGTTCCCAGGGCTGCTTTGATTTCTGACCAACTGGCATCAGTGGTTGATCCTGAGGATGGACAGCCGCTTTGCAGCTTCTTCTCCTTTGGCACCAACGACTTGACTCAGATGACCATGGGCATTTCCAGAGATGATTCAGGTGCTTTCATTCCAACATACCTAGAAAATGGCATCCTTGAGGAGGATCCTTTCAAGACCATTGATGCTGAAGGTGTGGGTTGGCTGGTGCGCCACAGCTCAGTGAATGGAAGAGCAGCCAGCCCTGGCCTTTCCCTTTCAGTTTGTGGTGAACATGGCGGTGACCCCCAGTCCATTGAGTTCTTTGACAAAGTTGGCTTGGACTATGTCTCTTGCTCTCCTTTCAGGGTTCCCGTGGCTCGTCTTGCAACTGGTCAGGCTGCTGTGAAGCGTGACGGAGGTGAATGTGACGTGAAGAGGCTCTAGATTTCGTGGATGTAAATCCAGTGCTTGTCTTTAGAACGTAGATAAACGAAGTCAATATTGACGTTTGAAAGAAGTTTACTAAGTCGCCAGAACGTTCATTGACAAGATGGGAGCTGTACCAGTACCGGTACTGATGAGAGTTGGGCTGTGGGCCTCCTGGGCGTGTATGATCCAACTTCACAAGAGAAAAAGACAATTCGACGAGGTTAAAGTTTCCAGGCCAGCTCAGAGGGGAACGTGAGGAGTAAAGTGTATCCAAGCAATGTGGTCGACGAAGGTGAATCCAAGGGTCTTGGTCTCCTTGACACGAAGGTTTACTACATGTGCCACAGAAAGTCCAATAACCATAGGATTAGCTTTCTACAGCTGAGAAGTTGGTCTGAAAACCTTATGCTTTCGTCGTGCATGGCTGCGCATTCTTCGCTGGTGCCTAGCTAGAGCTACGGGTACCGGTACAGAGTTAGTTATCGGCTGCGGTTTCAAAAGAATCGAGGAAGGCGCTCATGTTCTCCAGGTGAGGGCGAACTCGAGTCTGCGTCTCTTGACGACCAAACGCAACTCGTGCGCTGGTCTGCTTGATAACTATTTCCTCGATGATGCCAGTGAGGTCTTCAAATAAGCTCATGCCGTCTGGGACTTTGTCGCTGCGGGTCAATGGAAACAATTCAACCGTGAGTGGAAATTTGCGATCAACGAACAAGCCGAGAACCTCGTTTCACGCACCTCGAAAAAGCAGCTAGCATCGCCTTTACCAAAACAGACAGCTCAATGGCAACCTTGGCGAACTCTGCCGATACCTGCTTTGTTTTCAGCTTGCGCCTACCCCAGCCGAAAAGCTCAAGGATTTCTGAACACATTCTGAAAGTGGCAAAGACTGGCACTATGCTCCCAGGGAGAAGGCGACACACACCTGCCACATCAACTTTGCCCTCGAGGAACTGCGTAGAATCGGTGGCCCGCTTGACAAACTGCACAGCATTGCCCAGGTGAAGGAGCGATTGCTTCTCCCTTTCCTCCAGGCTGTCGTCGACTCCCTCTGCCAAACCAAAGCCAGAGTTCGCTATCAGTAGAGTTCTGCATAGTTCTAGCTGCGCATTCATCAAATGGGCATGAATTGGATTTGTAAGCTCGTCGCAGAAAACCTTCGCTGCCTCAATTCCAGCCATCAAAACCCTTGAACATCTCGAAAGCTCTTCACCCGGTTTTACTATTTTGCCCTTCTTCGGCCCTTTCGTGTAGTGTACACAAAGCGACGCCCGAATCAACAAGCTGTGGCTGTGTCCTCGTCGGATCGAATCGCTGATGATGTCTTCTCTGCTCGATAACTGTCTGTGGTAAAGAGTCTCGTAGTCGAGGATTGACTGGTCACGATTGTCGGATATACTGTCAAAAGCAGTTGCAACCAGTGCCCGTCCCAGCAAGCTCAGAGCACCGAAAGGATTCCGAACTTCAATGACCATGTCGCATGCTCTTTCGAAATCCGACTCGCCGCCCACTATCCCATGAGCTATACCCAGCGAGGCGTCCTTGACATCATGAGCAAAGAATGGTGCAGAATCAAGAATGTAACCCGTTGCTTCCATAGCAGAAAGGCTATTCGTCATCTTGTCACGTTGGAAGAACATGAACTCATCTGCTTTGCTCAAGATACCATTGTCCATAGCTCGACCCATAAATTCACATGCCTCCCTGACAACGCTGGTATGAAGCATCAGAAGCCCTTTGGACACCTTCAGTATCTCCTGGTAGAATCCACCCGACAAGAGTATCGGAAGGATCAAAAACGTGCAAGTGTCCAGCTGGATGTGCTTTATTTGTAGTTCTTGGTAGATTGCCCAAGCTCTTGAGGCAGAATTCAGTCGAGAATAAATGTCTAGAGCAGCAATTTTGAGCGTTGCATTGCTGGGAGAATTCTTAACTCCAGCTTCCACTAGAACGGCGGCGATAAAGAAGGCACTGACGTCCGGGTTCCCTCGTAGGACCTGCTGAATAGCTAGAAGGATCAGGTCATCGCCAGGGAGGCTTTCTTTCTGTGAATGTAGGAACAGAATAGAATGAGTAGTCGAAACGAAGACAAGGAGAAGTAAGCAGAATCATACGATGGGAACCAACCTGAATGGGTGCTTCCATCGAGTGTGTTTTCTTCCATGTTCGAACCAAGTCTTTCCAGTCCGGCAGCCATTCGTCGGCTAGGGCTGGTCGCTCTGCCACTATTTTATGCGTCATCTTTACAGAGAAAATGTAGCTCCGTTGTTGCCTGCGTATCTCTGCTGCATCTTCTGATTCTGGAATCGCCCTCAATTCTTGCAGCCATTTCAGTATTGGAACCATCTGATCGTCAGTGGCATGTCGCAAAACTGTAACAAGGTAGGATTCCAGGTCCGTGAACGCACAAGAAACACTTGGTTCAAACAGGCCCCCATACTCCATGATGGCCTTGGTCGCTCCTTCTACGAAAGAAGCCGACACTTCCCCTTGCTTTTCGGCCATGAGTTTTATCCGCCCAATTGCGATCTCTACATTCACCAAATGCGGTCCTCGTTTGGGGTATTTGTCGCCTTGACTTTTCTCAATGACGCTGTTAGCGAATTGTTGGGTGATTTTGAACGCAGTCTCGCCACTTTCATCGTCTCCATGTTCTGCCATTGTGCATTCTAAATGGCCTCTCCAATAATTGAAGTTGTCGGGGTAGTCTGTCAATAGCTCTTCAAAGACAAGCCGCGCGTCACCGAACTTGTTTAGTTTCTGCATACACTCGGCCTGTTTTTCGAGAACTTGTTGCTTAGGGGCCAGCAAAACTGCTGTTTCATCGCTGGCTTTGAAGATATCACTCAGGAGCAAGTCGAGCATTTCTTGCCATTTGGATTGATACTCCAGAGTCCTCAGGTATAGGAAGTACACCTCCCTCCGAGCACTGGCTAATTCACCCTCCATGGGATCCCCGACGCATTTGGAGGCGAGGTTTTCGGCCAATCTTGGCAGCAATGCTAATCGTTGCTGCTCTTTCTTCTGGTCCTCATCAGAAACGAGACTTGTTGAGTTGGCATCTGATTCAATCAGTTTGAGTTGCCACAAGGCGGTTTGTGCTACCCACGACGTTGCTAGTCTAGCCGAGCCAGTAGTTTGTTGATTGATTCTTCCCAACTGGAGTGCGAGGACCTGCATATTGGCTAGAATGTCTTTGGAGATGGCAACATACTGGGGCGAGACGACCACTCCCAAACCATGCAGGTACGCCTTTCTCAGGAACATGTCGGCAGGGACTCGGGCAGCAGCCCAGCAATATAGCTGATAACTCGTCAAGAACAGGCGGAGATTCTGGAGGGTAATCACCAATGTTCCCAATGTTGTCTGTGGTGCATGGTCGATGACAACATGGCAAAAGAAAAAGGTAAAATAGAAATCAGTGAGACAGTAGATACCGGTAAAAATGCAGATCAACGAACCAACACAACTTACTTCATCTGTAATGGCCTGATCCACTGGAGGTATTTTCTCCCAGGTTTGTTCAATTGCAGGAGGCGACTCCAAGTGGTCTGCCAGAGACCACTTTTGCAGTTCGGATGCAGTATCGGGCGCTGGTTTCGCTGCAGCAGGTGCTGGTTTCTTTTTTCCTTTCTTTCCCTTTTTGGAAGCCGCTGCTGGTGTAGGAGCAGGAGGAGCACTGGCGGCTGCCTGTTGCTGGTCCCAAGCTTCCTTGGAGTATTGGCATTCCAGTTGCAGCTCTTGAAAGCCATCCTTGCCCAAAATCGACTGCAGCACAACGAGTGCCTTGTACCTTTGCATGGACTTGTTGTAAGCGTGGGCAAGCAAAGCTTGAGCCAGCACGTTTTCTTTGGGCAGAGCCAGACATAGCTTGATGGCTCGATTGTATTGGTTGGCATCCAAAGCCACATATATTGGATGGATTTTGTTGCTTGTAGACATGATGAGTGTGTCGTCTTTTCTGGAAACTCGAGAAAACTGATACCCAATACCTGTTTTTCAATAGTTTTGGGTGAGAGGCCTAATCTATGGTTTAATGGTCCAAAAGGTATCAATAGCTTGCTAGCCAGCTCTTCAGTGTAGAGGTACAGTACTGTAGCTATCGTTCCAACTAACCAACACTGCTCTTCCCTCTGAGAGCACGTGGGAAAGACGACAAGCGACAATACCAAGCGACGATACCAAGAAAAGCATCGGCGCTCACCGTGAGTATCTTTCCGTTTTCGGGTTGGCCACAAAAGATCTTCGAGTTGCATGCGCGAGTAACGCGCACCAAGACGTGGACTTTTCTAAACCAGCAAGACTGAGAATAAAAACCCCACATTCAAAGAGAGGGAAAGGAGAAGACTTCGGAAGGTGGAGGGAAGTACCTCTACTAGAGTACTATATGTAGCTAGCTAGTACCGGAGGTACCGGTACCCAAGGAAAGATGCAACGAATACATCATGCAGGCATTAACCCGAGCTATGATTTGAATCTCTACAGGACCGTAGTATGATCGCAATCCCCTTAAACTCAGGTTACGTTTCGAACTCATTGGTGCAGTGCTGTTCACAGTGAGCATATCCGGCTGGCAGCAGCTGTACATGTAGCAAAACACACTATGGAACTCTTTCAGAACTTCAAATTTGCTGAATTGATTGACAATCCCTTCTTCTCTACTGTAGACACCTTCAATAAACATCAATCCATGAAGCGCCCTCTTGGTAATTATTTATCGAATCGGATCATAATCACGAGAGCTGCGTAATTTCGTGCTCCAGAGCATCGATGGCCATATCGAGCCGGAACCGTCGTTCCAATGAAGCTTGATATTGATTTGTCAATATCTCGAGTTGCTTTCCTGTTTTTTGCTGATCCTCGCTCCTTTGCAAGTTGATTTGTTCGACTCGTTGTCTCTGGTCATTAAGCAGTTTTTGATGGGCTTCCAGTTCCTTGTCCAAGTTTCCGTTGAATCCCTTCCACAAAAGCGCTGCTCCTGAATCTTTCTTGACATCCAATATCATGCTGCGGACCCTTTCCCTTTCATATTCCGATCTGGCTTGTTGAACAGACTCGTCCCAATCCGCCAGGGTATCCGAAGTTGGAGCCTGGGTCTTGGATGCCTTGGGTAGCTTGATGGGTTCTGGTTTGCCGTCGCTCTCCACATATCGTTGATATTCAGCCTCCATGAGAGGCGATCGAAACTTTATTGGAGCCAATCCCAACACATCCGACGGAGGCTTGGAGTTCTTCATTTCCTCTTCGATCAACGCCAACGCATACTGCTCGTAATCCTCATGAGTTGAGTCCACGTAAGGCAAAGCATCCATCAGCGCATCACGTGAAACCGGCTGTGCTGTTTCAGATGAGGACGGAGCTGGGCGCTTCTTGCCGCTGCTTCGAGTATCACTCTCGGACATGGTGTCGGCTCTTCCTTCGATTGATCGAGAGGAGGGTGAAGTGTTTGTGGGGAGGAGGGTGGCGGGATGGGTTGGTTGTCTATCCCTAACTCTGTATTTTGCACGCAAAACAGCATGCAAATCCCTCAACCGTGACCGGTGAGTGACAGGACTCGACTCAGTGGTCAACACAATAAGCATCTTGCCCGCCAACAAGGCAACGAGACGCTCACATTTTTCCTCCATTTCACAACCCCACAACTTCATAAATAGCCTCCAACATGTTCAAGCATTCCCAGCAACGATCACAACAAAACAACAACAAGACCCAAAGTCAACATGGAACCTCTCAGATAGCGACAAAATCCCTAGAATTAACACCCTCCAGAACGAAAATGGACAAGCTCTCCATTTCGGAAGGTTCACTCCAGCGCTACATCGCGGACGGAGACGAAGTCGATAGTCAGAGCGAAGAAATAGTATCATCCCCTCTTCCTCCTTCAGAACTTAGAAGAGGGGGAAGAATCTCTGCTCCCCTATTAGCCACTCAACCGGGTGCTGTCCGTGTCCAAGGCATTTCTCCGTCGGGTGGAGGGCTTTCTCAAGACTCAGATAACGACGAAAGCTCCTCCTTCTACTCGGACGAACAATCACGAAACTTTCAAACACCGCTTGTGAATGCTGAACTTGTGGTACAACCAGACGAAGTGATTCCTGCCCTTCCCATTATGAGATCAGCCACCGAGGCCACGATCACCACAAACCACATTCCAGCAGAAATCTTTGAAGCAACACCCGTCAATCCACAGGAAGAACACGACAAGCCACAGCCAAAACTCTCCGAATTACTCCAAAACACCACTGTCAGAATCGTCCTGGTTGTTTTGATTTTGATCATTCTCGGTTTGATAGTTGGTGTGATTTTGGGACTCAGCACTAGACAGGTTGTTATTGAGGTCGAAGACGAAGGAGAGCTTGATTCCTTCTTCCAGTCGGTGAGCAGTGACAATGACGACTGATTCCATCAAGCGCCATGATGCCACATCAATTGACTAGACACTATACAGTAGTAGTATCGGCAGATTAAAATGTAATCCAGCAGTTTTAGAATGCATTGTGTAAATGTATGTATGCATGTATGGTGCAAATGTGTTTTGTGCGAAAGAAAGCCGAAGTACCAGTAGCATTCGAATCATTCAGTATCAGTTGAATAAGTCTTGGAAGAACGAAACAACGTTATCCCAGGCAGTAGGCGGGCTGCTTCGGTTCCCTGATAGGATTGGCGCAGTAGTTGACTTGGCACAGTTGCAATCACAGTCGCAGACTACCTTGAAGCAATCCACTGCAAGATCCAAATCGCTCTGCCTCACCAAGTCACAAAGCTCTTCCGGCACAGACCCCGAAAGATTATTGTCATGAAGCCACAGTCGCTCCAGATTTGTCAACAAACCCAAGGTTGAGGCGATGGTACCCTCCAACATATTCTTCTCCAGCATGATCTTCTGAGCATTGCTGAGCAAGCCAAGTTCCGTCGGAATTGTAGACGAAAAATAGTTCTCAAACAAGTCCAAAACTTGCAACTCACGAAGCAATCCAACTTCGGAAGGGATTTCTTGGCTCATGCCATTTTGGCGGACATCTAGCACTTTGAGTGACGTCAATGACCCCACAACATGGGGTGGCAATGGTCCAGTCAAACTGTTCTGCCCCAGGAAGAGGTATTCCAGTTTTGTCGAGCTGGATAGATCAGGAAAGTTGCCATGAAACAGATTGGACTGTAGAACGATCCCCCGCAGTTCAGTCAAGGGGCTCAAATTGGGTATAGTTCCAGAAAAGGAATTAATGGCCAAATAGAGCAACCTTAGATTTGTCAATTCTCCAATGGAAGCCGGGATGGTTGAGGTGAGAGTGTTGTTATGCAATACGAGCTCTTCCAGATCATGAAGGTTCCCTATGGCTGCAGGTAGTGATCCGGTCAACTGATTCTCTCCCAAGTAAAGATTGCGCAGATGTTTGCTCTTGCCAATCTCAACTGGTATGCTGCCTTGGAGTGCGTTCCCGCCAAGGTGCAGCGACTTGAGCTTTTCCAACCCGATTTCAGCTGGTATTGTTCCAGTTAGGGACAAGTCAAAGAGAAGAAGACTCTCAAGCCGAGGCATCTTCGCGATCCTTGATGGAAGCGAGGCTTGTAAATCGTGATCGTACAGCTGCAGAGACACCAACGTTGACAGGAACCAGATTTCTTCAGGTAGAGTACCAGAAAGCGACAGTTGGTTCAGCGATAAGATCTCGTAGTAGTCTTCGTCGTTGCAGAGGAGACCACCAAGTGCATCTGTCGTCCACCCACACTCAGGCACATCATAGGACAACCAATTGTCGCTGCTTTCCCACTGTTCCCCATTGCTTGCATAGAAGAGGGTTGCAAGTGCAAAGCGCTGCATAACCCGGCCTGGGGGATACTTTTCTAATGTTGGATCTGATGTCAGCCATCGAAACGCTTTTCCCTGATGTGAGCTCGGGTCTTCCAGTACGATCGCCTTGGTCTTTTCTGGCAGGAAGCTCATGACGAAATCACCAGCGGACAGCTCATTGTTTGTGGAGTTTGAGGATATGAGAATAACAGACTCGGAAGTACTGTTGAATGAAGTCGATTGTGTACTAGTACTAGTGATGGAGTGCGGAGGAGGTGCATTGAATCCTGGTGCTGCAGTGCCCGTGATTGCACTGCCTTCAGAAGCAGCTGGTATTCTGGAAGGAGGAAATGAGGAAGTTGTACCGGTAGGTGTCTGGGTGCCGAATGCGGCGGAAGATGACGCTGATATGTCAGCATCTGTATATGAAGTGGATGTGGGAGAGGACGTGCCAGTTCTTGGAGCCAGTTCCACATCGTATTTTCGGCGGCCCCATTCTGTGCCAGCCGCTGCTCCAGCTCCAGCAATCACAAGAAGTAATGCAATCATGGAACACACAAAACGGGGAGTACATCTGCTTTTGAGAGGTTCGGCTTGCAACACGAGTTCGTTGGATGTTTCTTCTGTGTCTTTGATGAGCGATTTCTCGCTGACAAGGGTGGCCTCGAGCAGCAGCATATCATCGTACTCGTTTTCAAAGGTGGAAGAGGTAGATGACGAGTTTCCCAACGTCTCTTCCTCTTTCTCTTCTTCTCCCGTGCCACCATCTCGTGCATTGATACCAGGGATGCTATAGGCTCCTGGTCGACTGAGTCCTCTACTCGGACGCAGAGACGGAGGAGGAGGTGGAGTTGCAAAGGACAACAACGAGCGACAGGAACGTCCAGAATTCTCTGACGCAGTTGCCCGTTCCCGCCAACGCGAAGAAGATCCTGTTGCTCCTCGTTCCCACCAACGAGATGTTGAGTTTGGTTCCCACCAGCGTGGCGACGAAACATTCTGGGAGTTCTCTTCCTGATTGCACTTCGCAGGTGTTTCTGCCTCCGTATCGCGCTGTTGGAGATTCAGAGAGACAGTGTCATCGTCGATATCGCACATGAAGAATTTACTGCCGGATGTTTCTTCAGTCAGGTCTTTGCCTTCCTTTGCTGCCTGTTTGTCATCGTTTGCAAACAGGCCCTGCGACTCCAGATCTTCAGGGTCAGCTATTCTGGGAGAGTGACTTGTGCTGTAGCTGTCGCCGCTGTCACTTGTGTCACTTCTGGCTCTGGATATGAAAGAACAAGAGAGCTGAGATATGCTCTCAATATCATCATCCATGTCAAGGTTCCAAGGGTGTTGCCTTCGCGCATCTTTGGATCCTTGGCTCATGATGTTTAATATTTTTAATTGTAGTCTGTAATAGTAATGCGGATGGAAGAATCTGGCGATGAAAGGACAAGTGATTTGAGCAATCAGCAAGAAGAGAACAAAGATAATGCAAAATCGATATCCTGCGTCCCTCCTTTTAACAAACACACCTAACAGTTCCTACTGTGTTATCTCCTGACTGGTTGTGTAACGTCTAGCCAGACTTTCATTCCGTTTCAATTGTTGATGGAACAGAATTAGGAGATGCAACCCCTACTGTTTATGTACCGCCACACCGCAACATTCCGCTTGGATCTGTTCGAAGATTGAGGTCGATTCGTGTTCGGAAGGTTTCAAAGGTTTGGCCATCCACCCAAAAAGTGGTTATGCAACAATCACTACGTCGTCCAGCTACGTGTAAGTACAGTATGCGCACACTTACTGCTACTCTTATACTAAACAACTTACTTACGAAAGTCGTAAATGGATTGTGCACCGAGCATAGCTAGCTGTAGGTACATGTATGCCGAAGGTCCAAGGCTTCCCGCTCAGCATGGGTCGTGCTTCTGCGTGAGGCGTGAGGTGCCGGGCATAAACATGTTCGAGCATCTCACAAAGCAAGAAGAGCCAACACGATTGGTGACTTACTTGTACTGTAAATAAAAACATAGGTTATGGTAATTAGACGGGTGCTTGTAGATGAAGGCTTATGAGACAATGCCACAGCATAAAACTCTTACTGTGCCGTACCGGTACCTACACAGTCAATGAACATTCGGAACGATCACATATCACACCATCACAGCCATTTCAAAGCCACCCAGGTGGAAATCCAATCCTTTTGTCAGTTTTTCGTGGACACCAAATCCACACTCGACACCAAATCGTACGAGCGCAAACAGTCTGATACCATGGAAAACAAACTCGAGGACGAAAGCTCCAACACCAGCGAAGTTGAGTTGCCACTTCCTCCTGACTTGCTTGATGATATTGAGGCAGGAATGTCCACGCTTCCTAGCGATTTGCCGGTTATGAGGGTCAACTGCAGTTGTTCTCCGCAGGGCGACGAAATGAGTCGCATCACCGCCAATACCGACAATATAGACGAAGGAGACTTGATGTATGATGGACACGACCTGACAAAAACATCTGTGGCTGGTGGCACGGAACAAACCAGCGACGACAACGAAGAGTGTCCTCGACCTACTGGAGCCGCCTCCTCTAACATTTCCTTGACTCCTTCCTTGAGGGCAGCAGCCCCTACGCCTTTGAGATCCTCTCGTAGGCTGAGTTTGCCGGGAGCTTTTCGAATGGGCCTGGGTGGTGTGACTGTACCAGCCACCGACGAAATCAGCCGAGACGAGTCTCAGTCTGTAGAAAGCGTTGGTTTTCAAACTCACAACGCTCATGAAGCAATGAACGAAGTTCTTATTGAGGCCACTTTGGTCAGTGACCAATCCATTGTCACAGACGATGAATGTAGGCCCAGGCGACAATCAGACTCAATGCAGTTTTCTATAGCAGCATCGAATCAGCCTGATGTAGCCTTGGTGGAAGCTACACCATTGCACCGATTCTGCCTCTGTGACATGCTCGGAAATTGGAAAGCAATATGCTTTATTATTCTTGTCATCATTGCTATTGTAGCTGTGGCAGCAACCATTGAAAGGAATAGACTAGCTGGCAACCTTGCCTTGGAACCGCCACCACAAGAAGTGAAGGATCCTTCCATCCTTGAAGACTTATCCACAGTTGCACCACCCTCTGTTTTGACAACACCCATTACTCCAACGCCTACAGCACTGCATGTTTCATCTGTATCTATTCTGTCTGTTCTGGAAGAAGCAGAGATTCCTTTGAAGTATCCATCAGAGGCACCAATCCAGGGGGCGGAAGGATCCAGTGCTGGAGCTGAAAAACCTCCGGAACAAAGCTTTGTACTGGCTCCTATTTTGTCTCCAACCAAAGCACCAACATTAGAACCTACAACACGTGCTCCAATGTTGGCCCCAACCGAAGCCCCTTCCTTCACACCATCCAATCACCAAAGGACTGAAACCCCTTCTTCTGAACCAGTACCCACCACACTGGCTCTAGCTGAAGCCCCTTCCTTCATACCGTCCAATCACCAAGTGACTGAAACCCCTTCATCTGGACCAGTACCTCCGATGTTGGCTCTATCTGAAGCCCCTTCCTTCATACCATCCAATCACCAAGTGACTGAAACCCCTACATCTGCACCAACACTCATAAAACTTCCCTTACCAGAGTACACTCTGCAAGCCTTGAATAATCCTCGATCACCCCAGTCCCTTGCCTTGGACTGGCTGTTTGAGGATCCCAAGCAACTTGAATACTCAACAGACAAACAAATACAGAGGTTTGCTCTGGCTACATTTTATTTTGCTTTGAATGGGGAACTCTGGATGAACAGAACTAATTGGCTGTCATATGACTTTGATGAATGTCTGTGGCATACCGACTTGGAGCCACAGGAACGAGTCTGTGTAACAGCAACAACTCCTGTGCAGGATTCCGAGTACCAAGCTTTGGTTATGCACACCAATGACATGGTTGGTAATCTGCCAAAGGAAACTTGGTTGCTGACCTCCTTGTCAACAGTTGCTTTGTTTGAACAGCCAGTCAGAGGAGAATTACCCGAAGAAGTGGGTTCGCTCACCAATATGAAGGATTTGACATTAAGACAGCTGGTTCTGACTGGTTCTTTGCCAAGTACGTTGGGCAGACTAGGGCAATTGACATCTCTCAAGATGGACAAGAATTGGTTCCATGGATCAATTCCATCTGAGTTTGGGAGGATGGAGAATATCCAGCACATCTATCTCTCCAGAAACAACTTAAGCGGCCCTCTTCCAAGTGACTTGGGTGTCTTGCCCAATCTGGAAGTTCTCAGCATCCATTCCAATGCAATCTCGGGAATGATTCCAACTGAGCTTGGATTGCTGCCCAAGCTTCAAAAAGCTTATCTCAGCAACAACCAGTTCACTGGAGTGCTGCCATTGGAACTAATCACTGAGCTTACTGCATCATCTTTACAAATTCTTGACCTTGGAAACAACAAGATTTCAGGAACCCTTCCTGCTTCACTAGGGCTATTGACCAATGCACACACATTGGACTTGTATGGCAATCAAATCACAGGAAGTCTCCCAACTGAGCTAGGTTTGCTGGAAAATGTCTCATCTATTCTTCTAGACTCAAACCACTTGACTGGGACAGTTCCCTCACAACTTGGGCTCCTGACAAACTTGGATGCTTTATCATTGGAAAACAATGCTTTGTCAGGGTCACTGCCTGAAGAGATCTGCAACTTGAAGATGATCAATCAAAATATCATAATTATTGTGGACTGCAGCGATGTTTCCTGCAGCTGCGATTGCTGTGGTTGTAACTGTGGCATTACTTCTGGCAGTGGTGAAGTCACCCTGACATCAAGAGTTGCAAATGATCTGCACCAGTCAACACTTCCATAATGACTTTACTAAAAAGCCCTCGAGAGTGTCCAGTCTATTGAACATGAGGGCTGTTTCCAAACTGTTTGAGGTCTCCACATAGCTGTTTTGTTTTGGCTATGCTAGCTAGCTTGCCAAGTGTACCAGCATAGATCACATCATTGTAAAGGTTTCAATTGGCTTCAGTTCATTATCCAGAGAAGGCGGGACAGACTGCCGTCTACAGTAGGTCGGTGCCCTCGACCTGTATTTTGCTCAATGAAAGCCAAGGCTGCTATTAATAGCAGCTAGCTAGCTAGCTAGCTATCTGATAGCTAGATAGCTAGGCATACGGTAACTGGTTGTTGAGGGCAATATTGCAATATCCCTATCGGTCTTGTACATGTAGCTCCACCCGTAGGATACTACATGCATGCTAGCTGGCGAACATGCAAAAGAAATACCGTGTAATGGCTCCTTAAGGCGATTTCCAGAGAACTGGAAAATGAAAGCAGCCCCTGGCTACCAGCTGAAGACAAGACACTCAAGTGCAAGATACAACAACTCCTTACGCTTCCCAAGGCAATTACACCCATTGATTGCAATTCCGGGGGTGCCGGTGCGTTGACAACGAGAAAACAACACGAGGGCTGATCACAATAGCAATAGCTCATCATCTGAATTGGCCTCTCGGTTTTCCCATGATCACCTATCAGGAGAACGAATCGAATCTACATGTATCTTATCAAATCCACCAATCCCACGCGACATCGACATTTGAGGTCCATTGTCGTTTTCCTTTTCGCCTCCGTATGGCTCTAAACCTTGCCACCTATCTCAGTTGCTTCCTTTCCTGCTTTCCGTGTCGTGGGTTGAAAAGTTGAAAATAGTTCGAAAGTGCAGAGGCCTTGGGCCAGCTCAACGAAACAAAATTAATGTTGTATGCATTGTCGGAACCAGAACCTCGTGTCATGACAATAAATCCGGTCAAAAAGTGAGCGGATGAATCATCAGCTTCAGCCAATCCAAACATGCCAAAATAAACGAACCAGGCAATCAAGGACAGCTTCTCTGTAATTTCAAATTATTAACTCCATTGCCTTCCTTTCTTTCTGCAAACGGTACCTCATAAGTCTATTTTTCCTCTCTTGATTCGCTTCTTCTTCTGAACCCTTTTCGGAAGCGAAACTGCCGGAGGGATTCCGATTTCTTTCTGGAAGGCCGAAGTTGGAGTCAGGTCATTAAGAATCAAAAGTTGGGAAGCCTTTCAAAACGGCTTCTCCTTCCCCTAAGCAGAAGAGAAGAGTCCTCAGTCGGAGAGTACCGATAGTACAGTACTGTACGACAGGTAGGTATAATAGTCAGGAGTGCCACCGGTGGACTGACCAGTGGCTTGTTCCCCATCCAGGGGTATGAGGCAACTTATGGATTGAGATTTGTTGCAGTGTCTTTCGAAATGCGTATTTACTCGTAATTACGCGGAATAGAACGTAACTGTACGTAACGTTTAAACTACACTAATCTCAATAGTGAAACGTAACTGCACATAACGTAACTGCACATAACGTAACTGCACATAACGTAACTGCATGTACCTGCCATGTTAAGTGTGGCAGTGCCGTATTGTGTTTGTAAATCCATAGTTGCCCCATACCCCAGAAAACCAAGCTGAGCTTGTTGGTTGTAGTTTTCTACCGCGGGGCAAGGGGCAAGACGGCAAGACACGCAAAGGGATGATGGACAGTACCGGTAGCAGAGAGAAATAAGATAGACACTGGAGCTAGCTACTAGCTAGCTACTACGCAGGGATTGAATCATTCAGCTTCAGCTGAGCCGGGGAGCGCGAGTGTTGGTGTAGGGGCTTCTCGACTCTCGACCTACACTGTTTGGCTGGATGATGCATTGGTTTTATTGCCGAGCAACTCTGCAGAAGCTACCAGTACATTAGGAAACAGAATTGCAGTTCCCAGCTTGATGAGAGCTCCACCTCAGACCTGACCATGAAAATCTGATAGAAAGGCCATACCAGGTAGCTCAAGCCAACTTAGAACCTACCGGTAGCTTGCTGGTTCAGTCCTATCGACGGACTCCTAGCAACACAGAGCTTCCACTGAAGGTTCCCCCTGTCTTGGGGAAGTTTTGGTCCGGGACCGTCCGTTAGGTTGTCTCCCCGTCTCACCAAGCAAAAAAGAAGGGCTGTCAGAGGTGCCCCCCCACGGATCATCAGCTTCTGTCTTCAGATCCTGCACTAGTAGTCTAGCTGGCGCTGCCGATCGCTAGAGCTGCCTTGGTAGCAAGCGATGTTCCACCGTGGTTCCATTTGCAGACTTGGAAAGAGAAGAGTGGAGTGATGATGACAAACATTGGCAAGTGGCTGTTTCGCTGCTGCTCCTTGCTACTGGTAACGTCCTCCAAATCCTCCTTCCTTCGGCTCTTCTATAACAACAAGGTGAAACAAGATACACTTTTTTTGACATTTTCACAGGTGTGAAATTAGAGTCAAAAGTGTGAAATTGCAACTATATTCACAGAATAATGTAAAACTAGTTTCCCAAATTCGAAGCTAATAAGGCTTTTGATGGAGTATTTTTACAATAATTCGTGAAACTAGCCTTCACAGAGTGAAACTAAAACTGTAAACGTGAAATTGAAACTACAGTTTTACACACCGTGAAACTAGCTGTTTCCGGACGTTTCAGGAAATGCCCAGAGCAATACCTGACGTCCTTGTGTGTTTGTTTGTTCGCATCGGATGCAGAGAGCATGAAATTTCAGCCAGCTGAATTGAAGTAGCAATAATTGAATTGCTGACGTGGCAAGAAGAAAAAGCCTAGAGCATTAAACATGAGAAATTTAGTGCTTCTGCCGGAAGCGAATACTTTTAAATGATCGTTACCCAAAAAAATTGCCTTCTGTCTTTGCATTGATAGTCTTGGATCTGCTGATCTTCGAGAACTCCCTGCGACACAGCCAGACAGCCTTTTTTTAAAAAAACAAATGAAAATGAGCCTGAGTATGCTTGCTGGCTTATCCAGGGATATTGAGTGATGTTTGGGTAAATTACTGGGGAAAGAAAGAAAAGATGAAAACTTCCTTATTTGCAAAATTCCTGTTACACACCTAAGACAGGCCAGAACGTTTGCAGGCCGGCACCCGTCCGTCGCCCGTGGGGCAAGTGTGCGACAAAAGTCGTTTTTGGAATATTAAACGCTTGGTTTTAATGTAATCTATAGATCATTGTATATGAACATTGGCTGGTTTGGCTTCGGTATTTAGTGGTGCTTAACCGACACTTCTAAGTAATCGTGCGCGTTCCTGATGAAAGCCGACTCCCACGCCGACTCCCACATGTTTTCCCATCATTTCTTTTCTTTCGGATGGACTCTTTCGAATTCGAACATGCGGCCAACTCAAACAAAGATGGCAAAACAGCGCCTATTTCGGCACCATAACATCAACACCAGTGGCTACCACCACACATGTTACCCCTGCCGGCATCCTATGGGTCAGCCCTGTGAGGAAGATCCATTCTGGAGGAATCAGAGACCAAATCCTGAGGGGAAATAGATGCAAAAATCCTCCCAACGTGGAAGCATTGAAACAAGAAATCGCACAATGGCTGATCGACTACAACCGCTTTGAGCACTGCCTTGCACTGAAGAACAGTCATGCAACCACATGCACCTGCTGTCAAGAGATTCCAGAGCCAGCCAGGAAGCATGGACTTTGGTTTTGTTTGTGCATTCCTATGGACTTTTGCTTTGATGCCAAAGGAGCGGCAGACTGGCTTTGTGGTTGAATGGATCAAGTATCAACGCAAATACACCAAGAGAAGCTTTCATGATCTGAATAAAAAGGAGTAGAAGCTAGCTTGGATCCTTCCTGGCACAGCATATCATCCCTGTTGTCGCGACACCTTGGCAAGAGTTCTTGGTTTTGGCTACCAGCGCTGGACCCAGTGTGAGAAAATTGCTGATGGCAAGTCAAGCGCAGTTCATGGTAGCACAGGCAACACCAATGCATCCAAGCAAGCAGTCAATGAAGGGCTGGAGCTGTTTTTCCAAGAGATGAGGCAACTCGCATCTCGAAGGGCAACTCTTTTTATTCGCGAGCTTGTAGGAAATGTGGTCAATCTTTCAGCAAGGGATGATGACGAGGAACTGTTAGAGTTGCCATTGTTGTTTGCTAGTAATACTGCAGCTTATTGGGGAGTAATTTGGTTTTAGATTAAGCTGAAAAGCAATAAAGAAAAAGTGAGGATTTTCTGGTGGTGCATAGCAATTCTTGTGATTGATTGGATATAAGGACCCCGTAACCACTTTAGACACTAAAACTCACCTTGGTTCCTGCATCATAATATGCAAGCGAACTCGGACTAGAGATTATTACACGAGTCAATAGTAAAGAGGTGCAGGTATGTTTCCCCCTCCAACACACTTCTGCACGGTGCCCTGAGTGGCTACCGTGGAACGAATAAAATAAATAGGCAATCAAACAAGGGGTGGATGCCCCATGATGAAAGCCCTGTGCTCGTGGAAGGGCTTGCCCTTAAGGGGCTTCGTGAAAAAATCTCCACGCATCTCCAAGGTTTGGCAATACACAACTCTAAGTTTGCCTTTCCAATTCGGTCATGAAAAAAAAAGAAACAAATGTTGATAGCCCGAGTTCTCTTGCCCGAACTGCCTTTGCCATTCTCTGAAAGAATGATCGTGCTTTTGTTGTCCTGCATGAGGGATGTTGTCCTTCACAACGATCCCCTGCTTTTCAAGGAACAACTTTGCCACAACATGGGCGACATGACATCGTCACCTCCAATCAATTCCGCTTCCGTGCTGCTTCTTGAATTCAATTTCTGTTTCGCAGACACAGACAGCCCCGCGCCACTTCCAAAGGACATGACTCCTCCTGTGTGAGAACGGTAGTCAGGATGGACTGCAAATGATGGATCCACCCACCAAGTGATGATGCGTATGTCATAAATGTGTAGGATCAACTTGTCCTGTGCCGTCTTATCCAAAAAAAAACTTGAGTCCTTGGACCAACTTGTCCAAATCATCAGATGTTGGGCTTCTGACACGATTGCATAACACAGTAGTGAGAGTCTGCACATCTGGTCGAGCACGCCTGCACAGGAACAACAGCTGGGCTGCAAAGTTATGATAGGTTTCTCTGTTCTTGTCATTCAGGATGGTACCATCACCAGAGCTGAAATAGGTTAGCAGGAGCTGCACTTGGTAACTTTTTCATTGCCCCAAAGTCTACTGGAAACTCTGAGATCATTTTCTTGAAATAATCTATCATGTCAATACCAACCTTGCCTGGATCGAAAAAGTCCACCGTCATCCACAAGTAGTCATGCTTGGGAACACGGGTTGCCTTTACGGTTCCATAGGTTCCATACCTAGCGTTGAACCATTCCAAAGTTTGGTTATTCACAAACTTCATTCTGTGGCTTGACATAAAATCGTCAACATGAATCGGATTGTTTGGTTGGTACCCTCGATCAAGCGGTTGGCCACACAAGGAACGTATCTGTTGAACACAAATCCAACTTGCTCGAGGTCACTTCTGACTAACTTGTACCAAAGAAGTGCTGCAAAACCCATGCCATAAATGGCTCTCTACACGACAACATAGAGGACAGAACGTCCCTTTTTGTATGTCCAGAAAGAGGCATAGTTGTCAGGATCAATTTCAAACAAGTAAATCTGCAAGGGTTCCTCAATGATCATGAGGACCCTGTCTTCACCTTGTTTGACTTTGGGCATTGGGGTTTGGATTAACGCATTGGGAACATCATGTGGACATCTCATCCCTATCTTCGGATGAATCGACACACATGGATAACATCAAAACCTCAAGTGAAACTGTTGGGCTTCTGGCAACTTCTTTCTGATGGTACACCCTTGTAGGTTTCCCATGTTAGACTGCACGGGCCTTTACCGTCCCATCCCTTTTCTCACCCACAAACATGAGTGCCATATGTGCCTTTTTCAATTCAAAATCACTGCATTTGTTTGGGTCGACTGGACTGAAACACACTCTGCTGTGTAGCTGGTCCATCTCTTTGAGCGCCGCCTCTCTGGCTTTGTTGCCCACACTTTCAAACCCTTGGGTAGAAGATGTTGTTGGGCATGGCTGCTCTCATCCATGACTTCTGCTGTGGCACTCCTGTGATTACAGGAGTCCATGAACAAAGCTAGATGTTTGCTTGTCTCTGTTTCATACAGTAGTGGGTGTTTTGCTTCGTCATCTTGAACGAAGGTGACTCCTTTCTTTGCGTCGGCCGTGGCAATCCGAGCTGAGCGTCTAATTCCGACTCGAGGAAGCTTGGAAGCCTTGGCTGGTCCAGCGAGGTTTCCATCATTGGTATCCACTGCTGGTGCCGTCTCTTCAACTGTAGGGTTGTCTGGACTTGTGCTTGTTGGGATTCCTTGGAATCCCTCTTCTCCTTCTTCATCGGAGTCAATGTCTGTGGCATACTGTTTGGATGCCCTTGTACTAGCCCTGGGGCGTTCCAATCCTCAGAATCTTCATCGTATTCCGTGGATTCCACTGAATCTTCGTCCGAAGAGTCTTCATAGACTTGTAGGTAGCTCTCATTTCCATTAACACCATCCACTCCTGCAGACAAACCTACAGGTAAAAATTCCACAAAGTCACGGGTGTGAAAGATTAGTGGTTACTTACCCTCACCGTATGCCCTCTTTCGACACATCAATGAACTGATCGAGCAGTCATCGCAAGGGATGCGGACATGCTGTCGCGTGATCACCTCAAAGGTGACTAGGTCCATCACACTGTGGCCACCTTGGTGGTTGTCCATCAAAGGACGGAGGTAGATGCAATCCAATCGCCTGGGCTCCCATGGAATTGAGCTTGTCTGGTTCGTTGTAAGCGAGACAATAGCTCCCAAAGTTGTACTGAATATCTTTGTAACTTGTGGTCCGACCCTCCAGGATCTGCATGGGAGGATACACTTTGGATATTCCATCAAGCGCGGTGAAGAGTTTGAGTTTACAGTTAACAACGTACACCAATTCCACAAACATCACCTTTGGCATCAACATGAACGGGGTTGAATCCAGGCGCGTATGCGCTCCTTCAAGGTTCGGTTGTTGCGCTCGGCGGGACTACTGTGAGTCTGAGCTGCACCATGGTTGAGCTTGAGCTCCATGTCGTTCTTTACAGGATACATCAGGCTCTTGAACTCCAGATCGCACTGTATTTCTTGGATCTTGAAGTCATTATTACCATACCGATCAAAATCTTGTCAATGGCGGCAAGAATGACTTCCTTTCCTGTGTCAGGTAGGCTGAATTCGCGCGGTGTCGGATTTGCAAGTCAGTGAATGCTAGGAAGGCAATCTCACAGACAAAAAACACATCCATGCATCCGGTAAGGAACCTGTGTGGTGCCATCAGCTCATCCGGTACAGTTTGAATACTGTCGGTCACTGGGGGCGGGCGTCTGCGTGTAGTAGAGCCCTTTGCCTTGCCCATGTCGCTCCCTAAAATTAATTCGGCTCGATCGATGTCTTCCAGCTTGACGGGACAGTAGCGCATTTGACCAGTCCTGATCATGTTGCCGTATCCCTCCAAAGATGGGCGCTGGAGTTTGTGTTACAGATTTCTTGCGAGAAATGCACCCTTGGCTTGTTTTTTGGTAAAGCCTTCGAGGTTTCCTTCCACCGTCTGGACCCAATGCTGGAACTCCGGTGAAAACTGGTTGAGTTGGGCCATGTGATCCAGCAGGTCCTGCTCAATCAACACGCCATACAGACCTTGGCGGTCCTTCCATAACCGGTATGGATCCCAGTTGGCGGTAGTGGTAGGTGGCGTCGTCGACTCTTGACTCCATGAGGACATAGACGATCCATCCTGTGCCTTGACGCAGTCATCCACAAAAGAGACAAAGCGGTTGATAATTGGCGATGCCTCCTGGATTGGAATAACCATTGTCCGTAAGGTGTGTCCCCTTCTTGGGTAAGCTTGGATGCTTCCAACATTGGGGCCATCTCGATTGGTCTGGGAGAATAGCGCTTGCGGACAATCATGTATCCTGGTTCATGACAGTCTCGGATTGGAACTGCCACTGTCGAGATATCACTGTGTTTGCTCCATCAGAATGAGGTTCTTGACCGACACTCCTGCAAGATTTTGCTCTGCCACTCCTGTTGAGTTCGAGCATCTGCCACTCCTCGGAACTCAAACGCAACTTGATGGTTCTGTTCTCTCGACTGAGAGTGAGTCTTGGTCTTGGAAATCTTAATAACAGTTGCCTCGCTGATTCTCCCGTTGACGCCGGCTGGGTCCACGTACAAGCAACGAAATTCATTTCTATATCCGAGCTGTAGTACGGAACAGCAGCTCTAATCATCGTCTTGGCCACTCCGAGAGAGTGACTCCTTCGAATGGAATCTGTGTTGAAGACGGTATCCGGGTGGGCAGAACGACATGACAATTATATATGTGTATCATTGTACCGATGGAGGATAGGTCGGATCCGATGCTTACACCATCAGGACCTCCCTCAGAAAGCTGATCATGGCCGTAGACCGAAGTGATAGCTTTCTTCGGATATGTCTCATCATGCTCCACTCTTCTGCATAAAGTGGGATGACCTCCAAGGAAATCTGTTAGCAATGCTCCCCATTCGATGGAAGCTTCCGCTCACTGTCGGGTGCAATCATCTCTGCCATCAAGCGGCGGGACTCCATCGACTTATGGTGCCGAAAATGGAATGCAGTGACCCTGCCGCGCTGGCCTGGCGAGGCTTGGCTTGACATGGGAAACTGTTGAAGTTTCGACTGGCTCGTAGGGAGGTGGGGGGACTCCACTGAATCCACTCCTGCTCAAGAGTCTCCAGCTGAGACTGGAGCTGGCGACGTCACACCTGGTGGTGGGCACTCTTGGAGAAGCTAGCATCATGGTGTGTGGTACTTGTGGCATGAAGGCTTCTTCATGCCATGAACTTGTTGATGGCCCATTCAGGCTTGGGGAACTTCGACTTCACCTTGCACTGCGGAAGTTTGTGATCTGGGCTTCCACAACAGTAGCAGGACTTCCCTGGCTGGGACTGCTGACTAGAAGACAGCAGCTGGGAGCCCTTCCTCATCTTCTTGGATCAAAAGGAGTTGGCTTGGGATTGGATTATGGTTCCGTTCTCCTGGCCTTCCGTTTTCCAACCATTCCTTGCTGGGCTTGATACTGATCATTGAGACAGCAGCTCTCTCTAAAGATGATCAAGGTTATCAGGGAATGGATGGTACCGTTCATGGCATAGGTGCCTCAACGGTCTTTCTGGTAATCTCCATATCTTCCCTCTCGTAGTCCATGGTAGGCCACGCTTGCCTTCAACCTTGCTTGTCCCGCAAGTAACACCTTGTTCTTTGGCGTCTTGTCAGATGCGGCCTGGTAGTCGTCTGAGTTCAGCTGTTCTTACATCAATGAACAGCCGTGCCGACCAGATCATAGACTTGATTAACGTCGCTGCCGACCTTCCTCAAGTAGTAGTCAATTCTGTCATGATACTCTTGTTTTGGGAACAGACCACGTTGGATGGGCTTGATGTATTGTAGAAATGGGAACTCTTTAGTTGAGCATTGCATCACTATCAAACGAATCCTCTGGAGCATCACAATCGGGTCGAGCTTGACTGCATCCTCATAGTCTGGGAGGCCTCTCAACTTAGACTTCATTGCTTCGGTACAGTATATCACCTGTATGGTGGTTGCACCAGTCTTTAGAATGTTCTCATAGGATCGAGTCGACTTGTCATAGATGGATGACTTTGCCGTGTACTCCGCCTGAGTTTCCAAGCATGGCGTACTCTTGTACTTTGGGATCAGCAAGTTATGCCTGGAGTGTCGGCTTCTCCGGCTTGGATGCGGCCTATGACTTTCATGGTCTTATCTCTCTCTTCTAT
>CAICTM010001045.1:0-38986 GCA_903772945.1 Seminavis robusta | reverse complement strand
CTGCAATAACTTCTCGAATCATGACGTACGAACAGATCAAGGATAGCAGTGCAAAGGGCTTTGGAAGAATAGCACCAATTTTGGCACGCTCTTCGCTGTAATCCATGTAGTCTGCTGTCGTCGTTTCCATGTCTGAAGAAGGCATACTTGTGGCTATCTCTTGGATAGCGGTGGTGTTCGTCTCGTCGATGATTGTAAAGGTCACCATTGGGGACGACAGATATGGGATAAAAGATGCTCTGGACTCTCGAATGGAGCTGCCTGGCGCCTCACTCCTATGGGTATCTCGTCGAAGGGGTCCAACAGAATCCGGTGCAATCAATCGCAACCCTTCTGGCTTTGGGCCTCTGTTGCGGTAATAGCCAAACAACAAGCCTCAAAGATTCTAAGAAAAAGAAACTCTAGCTCTAGACTAGCTAGCTATGAGTTTCTACGGTAGTCTACATGTACGAGCAGTTCTGTGGCTGTTATCTGAGTGGGTCGTGACTGCACCGGTACCACCGGTACAATACTGAGTATGCACTCGAGTACGCCATGGTACAGTCGTAGTGTCTTGATGAGTGGCGATGGAAAGTGGCTATCAGACCACCTACGCAGATTTAACAATAGTTGAAGCAAATCAGACATGTTGTAGTGTAATAACAATGCCTTTTTAAAAGTAAGTGCATTACCGTACCGACATGCCTGCATGCTGTCTTGGGTCCTTGGTTGGTATTTACTGTTTATTCCTTACTGCTGTGAGGTCTCAGTAAAAGGAGCAGTAATTGCAGTAATGCAGTAATTACTCAGTAGCAGTAATATAGGTCAGTAATCTAGCTAGTGCTGAAGGCAGTAAAAGTAAAGTAATTACTGTCTAGACAGGAATTACTGCAGTAACTTCAGGTACAGCCTGAACAAGAGACATGCAATCAACCATTGACAAGCACAGAGGCAACATTGGGGGATATTCAGCTTCAGGAAAGAGGGCAAATGAGGCTTCCTAGCCCTTCTTGGCCCTCTTGGAGGGTGGAGTCTGCTTTTCAGCAGTGCTTTTGGGGTTGAAGCCACCAGGGATCCATAGGTCCCAATCTCCATCGGCATCAAGACTGTCAGGACCTTCAAGAACCACCTTGATCTTGGGATCAGGGAACTTCTTGTAGTAGTGGAAAACCAAGCCATGGAAATGGTTGTCGATTTCAAACCACTCCTCGGCATCATTGTCAGTCCTCTGGAGATCCACATCCCACGCCTTGATATTCCAGCGATTGGCCTTGCGTTGGCGGAGCCAAGCCATTTCGTCATTGTCCACCATGTACTTCTTGTCAGACAAGATGTCGCCGAAGGGGAGGCTTCCGTAAACTTGGCCTCTGCCGCAATGGTGTTTTGATCCATGAGATTGACCTCCCAATCCTCCGTGAAAGCACGGTAGATGCGGACCTTTTTTTCCTTTTCAGCCATTTGACCTAACTCATAGCCGTACTTGGTCAGACCGCATCTCTCCAAATCTTGCTCGTCAAAGAACCGCCACTCCTCCCCAGCCTTGACCAATCGTCGAAGCTTGGCTTTTTCGGCGCAGGCTGCACCAAACAACGTGCCCAACATTTCAATCTTTTCCCCGCTGAGGTGAGAACGCTTTCCAGACTTGATGTGCTTGACGGCACCCCATTCACGTTCGGCGTTACCAATACCCATGAGAATGGCCGTGACAATGCATGCAAACTTGCCAAAGTACTTGGTGTTGGCCAAGCTATTCTTCTTGTGCCACATCGGAGTCTTGTTCATGTTGACGTCCCGTGACGCCCAAATGTGCTGACGCCGGCCGAATTCACCTGCGCGGAGCGACGCGGGAAGTCCTCAATTCTTCCCAGAAGTCGACCGCCTCCTTCCATTCCTACCTCGTCCGCAGCAAGGCAAATCAAGAGGCAATCAAACAGTTATAGCGACGAGGTTACTCAAATGGCGTCTCGGTGGGTCCGAAGTGAGATTTCCGACAATGCTGTTGATATGGGATGAGGAGAACAAGACCAAGCGCAATAGCGATACCATGTCCAAGTTTCTCGCCTCTCTTTAGGAAAAAGGCCTTGACCGTCTTTCCGAAGACTGCGGATCCGGCGGACGTATCTTCCAGCTCATCTTCGGTATCACTGTCGCCAAGAACACGAACAGATCCAATGCCCGCAGTGTCATCGTCATCTAGCTCGATCCCGTTGAAGTCCTCGTCGTTCATATCGGCAAAGTCAATGGCAAGGCTGTTCCCGTTTGCACGGGACCTCCCAATCCAGTCGATGAGTTCAGTCGTGAATACTGTGATTGGCAAGCATCGTTTGCGGTTGAGAAATCACCCACCGCCCTTCCTGGATCGTCCGATTGATACCGCAATACTCTTGAAGTAGCTCACGCAGTTCATCACAATGGTTCTCCAACATGTTAAGGCCGGACTCGTACTTCTCCAAATGAATCTTCGTCTGACAGTAGTAGAAGGAGAGCTTGTCCATCGCAAGGGCGTTAGTATCACAAAGGCGAAGCAGACGCAAAGGACAATACATGGCCTTGTTGATACAGTGGATGATAGGGAAGAAATCAACGTGTCCCAAGATATCCGTCATCAGCTTCGGTGGACGGTCCGACCCCTTGAGGCGTTGGAAGTCGCTATCGGCAAACAAAGATTTGAAGACATGCTTGTGGCGGGAAAGACGAAGTAGCGCGATAAAGAATCCCCCCATACGAGTCTCGGCATAGCAAATCAATCCAACCTTGTTTCCACCGTGGTATTTGCGGGAATGAGTCATGAACATGGCGTACATCTTGTGGTGTGTGCCGCTTCCGAACCACTTGTACACGCCACGGTAAAATTTGATGAGCATCTTTCCAATGTCCGTCTTGGCTACATCCGAAAAGAAAAGAGAGATAGCATGCTCGGCACCGTGGAGGCAAGTCATCCTCGGATACTTCTTGCATAGGATCTTGCCGGCCTTCTGGACGTTGGAGGCGCCATCCATGACGACAGCATAGACGGTGCCTTTCTCCTCGGGATCCATCGCCATGATGTGTTTGTCCATCGCATCGGCAATATACTGACCATCCTTCTTACCGCCCTTGGCCAAGTGTTCCGTACAATCCTTGATCTCCAAGACGACAGAGTGGTTGTGGATGCCGGAACCAATGATATTCATCAGCGACATCCTCTTGACCGTAGCACCATCGCCGTAGATCGTGTTGCCAAAGATTTCACTGTCCTTGGTGAGAGTATCCATTGCTTCATTGTAGTGGCGGTCATACAGGATCTTCAGGTTCTGGTTGGCGCAAGTCCTGGCGCTGGGTGGCTTGTAGCTGTTGGGCAGCGACTTGGCCAATTTGATCGCAAGATGAAGGTTCGGATCATCCAAAAGTCCAAGCGCGTAGCCACCTTCTGCCACCAAAGCGCACAACTGAGTATCCATCTCCAAAGCGCCACGGTGACTAGGTGGCTCTGCAGTCAAATACAACTGGATACCGCTACCCTTGACGTGCTTCACCATTTGACCAGAGCTTCCAGAAGACTCCTTGCGCAAAGCCCTGGCCCGATGACCTTTGCTCTTTTCCACCATCGCATCAACAGTGCCGTCTAGCTTTGATTTCGCACTCGCAGCATACAAGTTTGCCAGCTTGTCCTTCTTCTCACGCTTGACCTTGAGCTCTTCCCAGCAAGTCTTGTACAACACCTTCTGCTGGGGACGGTGAACGGCAGGGCAAACCTTGATGTCGTGTCCAGCCCTCTTGGCCAAGTGGGCCTTGACCTTGGTGGCATTCCATCCGGAGAACAACTGGTTGCAGTGCAAACACTTCCAGCAACGCTTGGTCCTACCTTCAGATTTGTTCACCTCCTGTTTGAGGACGAAATCATCAGTCCAGATGTCGTAGCCACCACGGGAAGCAGCGGGGTCTTGACTAGACGCCCTGGTGCCAGAGCCGCCGCTTGAAGGTGTACTGTCACCACTGTTCCTGTTGCGAGCAGTGGGTAGGGAGCGACCACGGGAAACTGGTGTTGCAGTTGGATTCGTTTCAGGATCCTCCATGAAAATCTCCAACTCGTGCACTACCTTTTCACTGGGGCGAGTGCTAGACCTGCCACGGGAGGCGGCTGCAGCTGCAGGAGGTGGCTTCTTGCGGGCTGGCATCTTGCGAGGCTCTTCTTCTTCTTCTTCTTCATCGTCCGAGGAGTAAACAGGAGGAGCCTTAGCCTTCTTGCGAGCAGCTGGCTTGCGAGGAGGAGCTTCGTCTTCCTCTTCCGAAGAAGAATGATCCTCCCTTGGTAGAAGTGGGGGCGGTTCTACTCCTGCACGGAAAGGAGAACCACGGGAAAGGCCTGAGGCACTTCGCTGATTGAACATGGTTGGATCTGTACGTGTTGGTGTTGGTAGTGTTGTTGTTGTCGATTGCGACAAGGGGCTTAAAAATCCAGCAATGGGACCAAAACGAATGAAGGAAGCACTCATTCAATTTTGTGAGAGATGAGGGCTGAGGGCTGCTGAGCGAGAGTTGCGAAACTGTGGCTGGGGCTTGGACGCGGAGCGTCGGACATGGTCGACGTTGGTTGGCTTTGTGGAAGCCACGAAATCCAATGAAATCCAATAAGAAACCAATCAACGTCGAACACATGCGTATCGCATATCCATGGCACCGGCAGAGAGAGCCGGAGACGCCTATCATCATTGTGTCATCCAAAAGGTAGAGCAAGCAAGGGAAAAAGGACCGGTAATCTCATCTTGATGGCAGTTGTCGATCGATCGATCGAACGGAGTGAGTTTACGTTGTGGCTGAAAGCCAATGAATGTGGGTTACGAGCGAGCCTCCTGTGTTAAGCAACCATAACGCTGTGGTGCGTCAGACAATTCTTTTGCCAGGTTGCAGCGAATACCATCTGGCGTCAGAATTGCACGAAAAGCCTCAGCGATGTGGAACAGGCTAGCGATCCAACGGTACTGGAATTCCGGAGTAATCCTCCGTAATCCTAGGAATTCCTGCCGGAATCGTGCATGCCCTTAATTCCGGCGACCTATTACGGTACTCCGTAACTGCCCTTCCATGGAATTCCGTAAAACGACCGTAAGGAGCTCGGAATCCGGAATTCCGGCAGTAAATACCGACCAAGCTTGGGTCTTGGGCCTTCAGCCAAAAGAAGGACATTGCGGTTGCAGTTCTAGGTTGGCGCGCAGAATGGATGTGTTGAAATTGGGGGAAACAACTTTGCACGTCTGTGATACTAGCTAGCCTGTTTCGAAAATTTCTATTCAGTGAAGTGGAAAGAAACCCTCCCCCTGCGGGGGAGGGGAAGTTGAAAGAGAGGAAGAGAGGAGGAGGTTCTTAGCTTCAGATGTCATGTCAACTGTAGCTTCCTCTAGTTTTTATATAGCTCTGGTTTCCTCAAGTTTGCGCATGTTGCTATGGTGTGGGTTGACATCTGTGCCACCGGTATCTTCTTCGGGTTTAATTGATTACCTTTGAATTTTGAATTGGTGCATTGGTGATACACTTGATTTTGTGAGTGTGGATGTGAATGACAGTCTTGTAGGCAACAACCAGGTTTGCCACCAGTGCATTATTGTGAAGTTTGTTTGTTGGTTGGTTGTTGTTCTCAGCTCCGGGTTTCATTTGAGTCCATTCAGGCAGTTTAAGTCTTTGCATTCCTTTCGCTCAAAGATAGACACCTCCGTTGTGGTCTTCAACGGGCAATTCCTTGGATCTGTACAAAGCACCAATGTGGATCTGTAAAAGCACGAACGTAGAGATCCTCCCCAGAGTCGTATTGACCGTTGTTGCCATGTCCACAAACTGGACTCTTTCATTCGGTCAATCACGGCGACACTCCTGTCACCCCTGTGAATTGTTGTTATTCACCAGATAGCTCTCTCGATGTGGTCAACATGGGAAATTCATTCGATTTGTCAGAACACGAAAAATTCTAGATGCTTCTCCTTTGGTGGCATCAGATTGACTTTGCGGTGTCCCGACTATATTTAGCCATAGCAAAGTATCATTTATTATCATGTCTGTTGCTATTTGTTTTGTGTTCGAAGCTTTGGATACAACAGACGAGACGAAGTTTGTTGGGGTTTGTTGTTGGGTTGTTGGGGCCACAGCAATGGATCCAGCTTTGGCATCCCCAGCCTATGAAAACATTCCACCTGGAAGCTGCTGACTCAACATAAAACGTCCGAGCTACGCCATTTTGTACAGTGGCTCAGTACGTGGCAACCCGATCCACTACAGTCAACATTCAGATATATATACAGGGGGGGATTCAGGAATCCAGTAAATATAACAGTGTGTCTAAATATAGAGCGTTACTGCTACTAACCACTAGTAAAGAACGAGTGGAGAGTGCCATCACGTTTGCGTTTGCCAGCCCTTGTCGCCCTGGCCATATTCAAGGCTCTGGCAAACCTATCTACATCGTTCTTTGAACCTGCTTTCGGTCCCCTCTTCGCTCCTTTCTTCTTCGTTTCGGTTGAATCGGCGCCGTTCATGTTGGCGCCGTTCATGTTGGTCTAGGTCGGATTGGAGGAATTGTTATGGTTTGCTTGCACTTGTTTTGTTGCTCAGAGAATTGTTTTTGTCTCCGCTCTGCCATTCTGCGCAAATCTCGCGAAAACACCATGAAAAAACCCACGAACGAAGATTTGCGCGGACTGGCAGAGAATGGACAGGCAAGCGAACTCCCATCGGCACCTCATCGGCATGCATTGGCATGCATTGGCATTTACACGTATGTCTCTGTTGAATTGGACCGTTTGCGATGGATTGCGAGAGATTGTTTTGCTGCTACGAGATTTGCGAAGGGTGTACTGACGTCATTCACGGTCACTCGTGACTGGGGGGGGAACTCGAGATATAATAAATATTATAGAGCGAATAAATATAAGATTATAAAAATAAGCGAGCGTTAACTGTACCCCATGCATGGTGTAAAAAGAATACTGGAGATTTCCCACTTCACGGGTTCGAAATTGCGTGTTTCGTAGTACTGTACAGTCGTACGCTGTATCCACTCACTTATGCGCTCGCAATACTAGCACCGTACTGGTGGTACCACCGGTTCTCGCACCAGTACTGAACTGGCAGCACCATACCAGCATCCTCACAACCATCACCAACTTGTGTGCCATTCAGCTGTGCCGACATCACAGAGTCCATTGAAAACTCACAAGGCTCCGTGGAGCCCTACAGTAGGGTATCACTGCAATGAACAATACCGAAAACGAAGCCAACATCACACAAAGAACTGATGAAACAGATGACATCATTACTGTGTACAAATCAGAAGAGCAGGCCAAACTGTTTGCCATTCTTCCAAAGCCATTTGCACTGCTTTCCATTTTTTGTTCATATGTCATGATTCGAGAAATTGTTGCTGAGCACCGATTAAAGAAAGGTCGGCCGGTTTTGCGAATGCTACTTGCCATGGCAGTAGCAGACATCTTCTACAGCTTCGCCTACTTCCTCGGCACCTGGCCCGCACCTCCAGATGTAGAGCACAACATGTATGGAAATGTTGGCTCTCAGGGTTTCTGTACCTTTCAAGGCTTTATCATGTCATTGGGAATTCAGGCCTCGGTCCTTTCGAATGCAGCTCTATCAATCTACTATCTGAATATAATTATCTACAGGAAGACAGACAGAGATTTAGAGAAAACGGAGATTTATCTCCAATCACTCATTTGGATTCTAGCTTTCGTGCTCGCAATCTACCCGATTCCATTGGAACTCTACAATCCTGAAACAGATCTCTGCACCCTTCAGTCAGCGCCGCGAGATTGCTCTGGAGAGGACTGCATTCGAGGGTCTGACCCTTTGATTCATCTCATCATCGCTATGGCACCACCGTTGGTCTGCCTATTGGTGAGTATGAGCATCATGGTAGTCATTACCATGAATGTAAGGAAATTGGAGAACAAAAGCCGGAAGTATGGAGCAAGTAGCATTATGATCCAACCACCACCATTCAGTGCTGAAGGTATGGCTCCAAGAGGCAGTGCTGAAAGCATGGTCCCGCATGGCAGTGCCCGAGCCAGCATGAACAGTGGTGATGTGTCTGATTTCTTCATGGGTGATGTTCCCAGGAGTCGTGTGGCAGTGCGGCGTACACTAGTTGAAGTGGACCGACACAAGTCACAAGCAGGTAAGTTGAAACCCTCCTGGAGACCCTTGTTTGGTTGTTTGTGATATTTCGATTTGCCCTTCTAACACAATCTGCTCCAGCGGCCATGCAAGCTATCTGCTACGCTATTGCTTTTCTAATGACCTACCTGTTGTCCTACATCTCAGTGATTAAATACCTTACAACTGGAACCTGGAATGTGATTTTGGATAACTTTGCATTTTCTGTCTTTCAACCTTCTGCTGGGACTTTTAACTACATCGTCTTTGCTCGGGTGAGGATGATGAAGACCCCTGAAGGGAAGCTATTGAAAACCTTTTTTTGCTGTACCTGCTTGCAAAAGGATCAGGAGACTGCTCGTGACAGTACCAGCCAAAGCAAATCGAGAAAAACTACTCAACAACAGCAACAACAACAACCGAATGCAATGCCTGGGGAAAGTGATTCTCGAAATCAAGTGGAGTTTCGGCAGGCCTCAAGTGACCAGGCTGCATCAGGTTCCTATGATGAAGGACTAGTTGAATAGGTTGAAGGGATTCCTGTGATCCAATTGAGTGTGTCCCAACTATCGCCACCATCAACGACAATTCACGCCAAATGACCTGTTCCGGCTACAAAAGTTGTTTCTATGGACAAGCATGATTTGATCGTACAGGTGTTGCTCTCTTGTACTGGTGCGGATCGATCCCATTGACGAAAAGACACTACTGTTCAGTCGCGAATGACTCCATCCGCAGTATGAAATGTAATATGGTTTGTGGGTCTTTCCTTTTTCATTCATTCGTCGCTCCTACCCGGACAGGAAGATGCCGCATCCAATTTTCGAAGCCCGTCAAGTGTGTTCCATGCTGTGGATATCATACACGTGTACGATCTGACAAGGATGTAAGGAACGGTAGCTAAAATACCTCTCTTTTCTTCCAGTTTTCCAGCGTCTCTTTCTGTCCTCATTTCCATCTACTGTGCAGTCAAAAGCGGCGAGGCGAAGTGTAAGCCTTCGTATCAAAATGCAATAGCTATTCATACCTCCGAGGTCGAGCCACTTTTGGGGTGAATAAACGTCAAGGTCGCAAAGAACCAACTTGGGGATTTTACCTTTTTCCTTTGATTTTTTCGTTTTGTCAAAAACGCTGCAGGTCAGCTGTAGAATGACAGCACAGGAACTGAAGCATGCGATTACAGCCAACGACCCCGTTTACCAACCTCACAACCAACGAGGAGAGTTCATGGAGATGGGAAATAGGCTGCTGCACAAACTGGAGCTTGTGGGCTTGCTAAGCTTGGTTGTGTTTGCGACAGCAGCAGCAGAATCCAATAGTACTGGAGTTGGTCACAACGATCATGTAGTCGGTGACACCCGCCAAATCACCGCTGCCATTCTCCCCAAGCCGTTCGCTCTACTTTCTGTGATCTGTTCCTATGTCATGATACGAGAGGTATTGGACGATCAAAGATCCGCTCACCATAGTGGATCTCCCATCAAGAGAGTGTTGCTTTCAATGGCCATTGCCGATGTTGTGTTTAGCATCGGGTACTTTCTAGGCACGTGGCCTGGTCCAGCCGACATGCCCAACAGCACCGTCATGAACTATGGCACGGTGGCATCTTGTGAATTTCAGGGATTCATCATTTTACTTGGGTATGTGGCATCTATACTTGGTGGGGCTGCCCTCTCTTTCTACTATTTGCTAGTAGTTCGCTTTGGCAAAAGTGATCCAGATTTGCATCGCATAGAACGTTGGGTTTTGGTAGGTGCTGTGAGAGTAGTTATGCGCTCTCCTTTCTCTTTATTCGGTTTTATCTGACCCGTCTTTTTCTTCGTTAAATTTATTCTCTGCAACAAACTGTCACACAACAGCCCGCGATTTGGATTGTGTCATTAGCGTGGGCCATATACCCCCTACCGTTGGATCTTTACAATTTTGGATTGGAGGTTTGTTTCCTGGAATCTATACCAGAGATTTGCTCTGGAGACGAGTGTATCCGAGGATCCGACACTACAATCCACCTATTTGTGCTTGCTTTGTTGCCATTCTTATCCATGTGCTTGAGTGTGGGAATCATGATTTCAATCTTTGTAAAGGTGCGTCTCTAGTCAGTTAGCACCTTGGGTTGTTTCGTTTCCAAGGGACCAGTCTCTCACAACATTTGCTTTGCTGTTATAACGTACCTGTAGGTGAGGCAAGTCGAGAATATGAGCAGGAAATACGCCGCATCCATACACAACCCAAGCAGTGGTCACCACACGTCAGCTAGATCGTCCATCAACAGCAACACGCAACACAGCCACCATACTCAATCGCAGCGAAACTCCGCAGTAAATCGACAGAAATCGCTTGCTGGTAGGTCAGCCATTGTCGTGATGGATGGACGAATGCACGTGTTTGATGAGCTAAATTGGTCTTGCTTTGCTTGCTACCACAGTTGCCAGACAAGGCATGTTCTATATGCTCGCCTTCTTGGTGACCTACTTCTTTCCCTTTGTTTCCATGTTACAATATGCAATATCTGGAACATGGAATGAAGTCTTTGATGATTTTGCCTATGGAATCTTTGTACCATCTGCTGGTACCCTCAACTTTTTGGTATTTGCACGACTACGAAGCCCCATGAAAACACCCGAAGGTCGGGTCTTGCGAAGCATCTTCTGTTGCACTTATTTGCGATCGATGAGAAACGACAATACTCCAGGAAGAGCCTCGGGACACGGTGGAGCAAGAGGAAGTTCCCAGCATCAAGGGAGAAATGGCCCTGCTGTCTCGGCAATCCAAGAGGAATGCAAGGAGGAAGAGTCTCCACCTCGAGAGGAAACCGACATTGTACCTCCAGAAGAATCAAATTTGCAATACACAGCAGAAGAATCGGATTTGGAGCAAGTGTCGATACTTGATTCACGAAAGGAGTGAAAGAGTTTGTCCGCCAACTCTACCAGTTGGACCTCTATCTATTCTCCCTACGAATTGTCCAACACCAGAAGTTGCTGCCGTGAGCTGATGAGGAGAGCAGATCAGCGTGCCGGCAGTCTCCGCGATTCGATTTGATGGAAAATGAAGCGACAAAAACTCCCTTGCGGAGGTACTTTTCTTGTTTTGCAAGGCTGCCATTTCCAGCTGCCAAACGTGAAAGTTGGAAGCTAGAGTTGGCTCGTGTCTCTCAATACGGCAGTGAAACATCCAAAGTCAGGCTTTGGGGGTTACGAATTGAGCAAATTTCAGTACATGAACGTACAAACGTTTGCCCGGAGAGCTCAGTGCAACAAGGCTGTCACTCGAGTCGAGTCGATGTGGGATGCAATCGAAAAAAAGATTGTCGACGAAAACGATAATCATTAGTGTGTTCGGCACTCAGAGAATCCACTGATGGTCAAATCGCGGTCGTTGTCTTTGGCAACCGGAAGAATGGTTAATACATGTAGTATCGCCACGTGCACTGGGGAAAATAGGCATGACAATGACAGCCTCGTTCACTGCCCTGGCCAAACCACATGTCTGACCAGTTCATCGGTTGCAACCAGTGGCTTCCTATTCCAAGCTGAAAGTGAGAGGTCGCCACACGATTGCTATGCGAACTTCGAACAGGCAAGCTTCTTTTCATCTTCCATTATACATGTATTGATCCAGATAAATTTTTCTGGGGCGTCCCAGTTTGGGCGACTACAGAAGAAAGAGATAGAAGTACTGTACCAGGCCAAGGGTCATTCAGTGGTTCCACCGGTGCATTTCCAGTTTCCCTGTCTACCGGTATCGTTGCAAGTGTTGATCCTTGGAAAGCGACCACAGAATGATCGCTGCACAAACCAAAAGTAAATTTGACTTTCAGTTTATTCCTAATAGGCACCCCTTTACTATCGCTGCAGCCGGCCCTGTACATGCACAATGCACGGTTGACCTTGACGATCAAAGAACATCAACGTGTCTCTGTGACGTTAGATTCAGCTTGCCAATTGTGCCAAATTCTGGAGCCGGTTCTCTTGGCAGAGATCAGCATTGATGCACATTCTAGCTACTAGGTATGGTACCCCCATGCCTTGACTTGCCAAGGATAATCCGGACTGTTTGCTAAACGGCACGTGCATACGGTATACTCACGCACCCCATTCATCCAGCCAATAGAGTTAGGGCCAATCAACTATGCCAACGTTTCCACCCAGAAAGATTTGCAAGCCAAACAAAAGATCCAAGGAGAACGGCAAAACCCAATAGCCGTTTTTAGCAGTACTACATGTATGCATACATGGAAGAGAAGGACGACGCTAAGAGCTGTCCACCATGGCACAGACCTATTATGATGACGTTGGGCGGATGTTTTGCAACAGTCACCGCCGTGGTCTCTGCCATGAATGCTGCATGGATTTCGAAGACATCAATCGGATGGTAGAAGAGGAAGCTGGACTTCGCAAACCCAGAACTGATTTGGAGAAGGCTGCCGAGGATTTCGTCTCCAGTGATGTGGCCTTGAGAAGAATGGAAAGTGAAATGGGCATGGGACCTGGTCATCCTGTCTATGAACAAAATCGGCAGTTTCAACTCGAATTGCTTCAAAAATGGAATTCGCCAGAGAAAACGCCGACGCTCAAGCAGCCAATGAAGCCTTTCGCAAGGCATTGATGAAAGAACACCGTCATGCTGCAGAGCTACGCACCATTGGTCAAGCATGGCAGCGAGAAAACCCAGGTCAACAGGTTATGCAATTTGGTGGACCGGAAACACAACGATTGTACGACCAGTTTGTGGCTCCGCCGCCTCAGCGGGCTGACGATAATAAGCCACGCGCCGATAAATACACGTGTGCGTTTTGTGGCAAAGCCAGCGACAAGAAGATGGCATGTTGCTCCATTTGCAAATTGACATCGTACTGCAGCAGGAACTGTCAAAAAACTGCTTGGAAGGCACACAAGCTCGTTTGCAAGCCCACCGACAAGGAACCCAAAGGCATGAAAACTCTGACGTGGGCACAAGTCGAAGCTCACCAGGGGAGACCCGTTGATGGAAAGACTTTGGAAGTCCGAGTGATGCAAGACGAGTCCATGATGCGTCAAGTATTCCAATGCAAAGATAGGACAGGCCAAATCGAACGGGTGACGGCCTATACGAACAGCCGGCGTATTCCCGGAATGAAACCTGGTGTGATTTTGCGCTGGAAAAATCCTCGTTTTCATTGCTTTATGGATGGCAGCAGAGGAGCCCGAATTGAGGAGGAGGATCTAGCCAATGTTACCGTTGTCACCGAATAAAGTGGAAGTTGAGTGGAAAAAGTACCGGTAGGTTGGTGGGAGAGAAAGCTCCCACTGCATACAGTAGTTATTGCTTTTAAAGTTGATATTTATTTTTGCTCGGTCAAGGCTTTGAGACGTTTACCTAGACACTTTCTCAGGGCCAACAAGGAGCGGTTTGTTCAAATCGATCGCTCGGGAGCCCGGATAGATGACAAAGAGGCCCGAGTTCTACATGTATGCGAATTTTTTGGACTTGGCAGCGGCGGCTTTGTCCTTTTTGCCTGGATGTGCAGATAGCTTAGCCAGCTCATTGGGTCTTCGCTTTTGACAAGATCTTGTCACACACCTCCCAACTCGCCTACGGTACTAGTCTAGCACCAGTATTTCTGCCATTGATTGTCGTGCTTGTGAGTGAGGTAAGACAGAGATAGATACAGTTTCAGCTACCGTAGCTAGTAGACAATGAGTGATCCTGTCTCGCTGGAAGCCGAGTCTGAATCGAAGGATCGAAAGTCTCTTCAGCAGTATCTGAAATCGAAGGGTTTGTCCGCGACGGGTACAACGGCTGTGCTTCGTGCGCGATACGTACAAGCCCGTGGTTCCGAGGTTGCGGGAGTTACGATTGACTTGACGGGTGATGATTCACCAGTCCCAATTAAGAAGAAAGCTCCTCCTGCCAAGAAAAAGGCTCCGCCCGTGGCTGCCAACAAGAAGCGAGCGGCCGCATCCTCAGATGAAAAGCGCTTGAAACGCTATCGCACCACGTGCTCGGGAGCCGTCCGACAGCGCATTCAACGTGCCAAGACGCAGCGTCTGTTTCTGGTCGATCGTCCCCAAGAAGATGACAATGGCCACAAGTTTTGCGTCATGGGATCCACGGGCAACTTGTATTCGGTCAAGATTTCCAAGTTGGTCCATTGTTCTTGTCCCGATCATGCCAAGGGCAATGTCTGCAAACACATTTTATTCGTCATGCTCAAGGTGATTGGATTGCCGGATACGTCTCCTCTGATTTATCAAACGGCGCTATTGACCAGCGAGCTGGAAGAAATCACCCAGCAACTCCAACTGCGCCGGAATTCCGTCGGTCCTCGCGTCATGGCCAATGCCCGTGTCCAAAAGGCATATCAGGAAATGACGTCTCCGGCCGCCAAAACGGATACACCAGCAGCAGTATCCCCAGAAAATGACAGTAATAAGCGACAACAGATCGAAGGAGATTGCGCCATTTGTTTTGATGAAATGGCCTGTAACCAAGACTTGGTCTTTTGTCGGGCCGTCTGTGGCGCCAACTTTCATGCCGCTTGCATGAACCATTGGAAACGGGCCAATAAACATAATACCACCTGTCCCAATTGCCGGTCAGCATGGCAAGAAGAAGAACAAGAAGAAAGTGCCAATACTAAGAGTACCAACGCGGAGGATGGATATGCCAATTTGGGACAGTTGCAAGGACAATCCGTGGAACGGGATACCAGCAGTTACTCGGAATGGTACGCGTACCGCAATTATCGCAATCGACGGGCTGGACGTCGTTAGATAACGTGGTTACCAAATCGAAGACAGGACGAGGAATAGAGTGAAACGGAACATGGATCGAGAAGGGTTGGAGATGCATGATTTGATGTCTGGGATGGTATCCCCAATAACTGGAAATAAAAAGGACTTTGACGCCGTTTGTTTGTTTGAAGCTGTAGCTGTGTCTTCCGACTGTCGTTCTCGTACTGACAGCCCACTGGTAGTCTAATCGTTGGCTCGATTGCCATTCCCAGCCTCCGCGAACAGATTGATAGATAGCTAGCTAGAGGGTCACCGTGGCGATAACGCACCAGCGTGCGAACAAAGCGTTTATGCTGAAGCTAAGGTGTCAACCACGTCCGCAACAGGCCGTCGCACAAGTTGGCTGCTTCTAGTCCCTTTCGGAAGCATCCAACGGAATTGGGACTGTACAAGTACCGGAGTGCAAGTGCTGCCCAAGCAGCGACCGTCGTCAACAAGGCACTCGCTTGGTCCAAGGTTTGTTGCTTTTGGAACTGCATCCTTGCCCGCCTCATGCTGGACTAGTGAGACCAGGGCCAATCTCGTAGCCACACTGAAGCATTTCTTGCTTCTGGAACTCATTGACTTCCACTGCAACGTTGTACAACCGATTCATGGCTCTCAATGCTGGCGACTTGGACAGCAAATTCTCTTGAAATGTCGTATTCTTCCAGATATCTTTGCACCTTCTGGCTTCCAGCAGATTACTGGTTTTGTGAGGCTTTCCAACAACATCTGGATTCAAGGAAGTATCCATGTAAAACACTCGGTGTTTCACCATTTGGTAAAACTCATCGGTCTTATGGAGCAAACCCACAACAGCAAAAGAATTCTTAAGATTGTACGAACTCTGTCGTTCCAAATCATCCATAGAAAGTGTCCCAGCACCCCAAGCACCCATGCAATGCTCCCCGCAAAGATAGAACATGTATGACAAGGCACGATTCTCTACCCATCCGGCTGCTACCTCCAGGTCATCACACTTCACAAATGGTGGGGTGGTAAGGTTCTTTTGTTTGTCCAAGTCCTTGCGTCGATTGTTGCGGTATGGTCCACTCTCAGGGACCACAACTGTATTGTTGCTTAACCAATGCTGTGGATGCCAAAAGAATTTGGATAGTAGCCAGGTGAAGGGTTCTCGCAGGACAGTGACACGGACAACAGGAAGACTGGCTGTAAGACGAGCTGCCTGCATGGGATCATCATGACCCATTACGTGATGGTAGACTTTATCCACCACTGCTTCTTTGGGTTCAAAGCATCGTTTGTAATTTCGTTTCAGGTCGCGGTAGTGATAGGGGCCTTTCTCACAGCGAATTTTGGGGAGTTTCATTTCTCCGCCTACAATCTCCTTGACTTTGTCGGGTACATGCCATTTCTTCACAACTTGAAGATGTCGATCTTCCAATAATTGTGCCACTGATTGGCTCTCTGGGTCTTGTGCCCACAAGGAATGGTTCCACCATTTGACAAGGTAAGAGGTTGGTAACCAATGCAGTTCGCTCCCCAACACATTGTGCCCCATGTAGACCAGATCACAACGAGTCTCGCTGACAGTATCATTGTCATGGTCCATGCAAAACTCAGGCACCTGTTCATTGGGACAGGCAATGGCCGATCCTAGTGGTGTGGTGGCACCACAGAATCCATACCCCTCATACTCAAATTCGCTGTGGAACTGTGGTAGTGATTTGGGCAACCAACTGGGGTAAATCGAAGCCAAGAACTTGCCCTTGTGCATTTGCCCATTCTCATCGTAGACGGGATAATAGTAGTTTGGATCCTCGTGGATACGATGCCATCCACTGCGATTGTAATCCAACGCTGCGGCTGCCATACGAGATCGCACACCACCTCCACCAGCCTGCAGGAATGGTGACATCATCATCAGTTAGATTGGTGCGCAACACAAAAACAAAGAAAAAGACAAATTGCTGTGCTTTTCTTACCTTTCCAATATGAACAAAGATGAAGGGTGTTTCATTCCTCGGTGTACAACCCCACTGACGGATGGATGTGTCATTGCCTGCAGCAAGTTGATTGAAGAATTGTGGGGTAGCTGTGGTTTGCTCTGGTTCACTTTTCACACGAACCTTGTTCAAAACTTGTGGTGGAGGTTTTCGTGTGGTTGGCTGGTTCTTTTTGGATTCCTCTTCAGCTGTTCTTTTTTGTCTGGCCTCTTCAGCCACTGGTGTCAAGACTTTGTCCGGGTCTTGTGCTTGCCCTTGTTGTTTTTCTCCTGTTTTCCCTCCTTCATCTCCTTGCTTGGCTGAAGTACTACTCACTTTCTTAAGAGATGGTTCACTGGTGAGAGTTGGAGTAATCTTGTAGCCACACTGCAGCATTTCTTGCTTCTGGAACTCATTGACTTCCACTGCAACATTGTACAATCGATTCAAGGCTCTCAAAGCTGCGGACCTGGACAACAGCTCTTCCTGGAACGCAGTTTCCTTGTAGACATTTTTGCATCTTTTGGATTCTGGCATAGTGCTGGTTTGGTGTGATTTGCCAACAACATCTGGATTCAAGGAGGTGTCCATGTAAAACACCCGATGCTTCACCATTTCATAAAACTCATCAGTTTTATGAAGCAAACCTACCACAGCAAAAGAATTTCTTAGATTGTAGGCACCTTGTCGTTCCAAATCTTCCATGGAAAGTGTCCCAGTTGCCCAGGCACCCATGCAGTGTTCTCCACATAGGTAGAACAGGTAGGACATGGCACGATTCTCTACCCATCCGGCTGCTTCCTCCAAATCATCACATTTGACAAATGGGGGAGTGACACGCCCTTTTTCTTTGTCTATTCTCTTGCGCTGATTGTTGCTCCCTAGGCCTTTATCTGGGACCACCTCAGTGTTGTTTCGTGACCAATGCTGCGGGTGCCAAAAGAATTTGGAGAGCAGCCATGTAAATGGCTCTCTCAGCACTGTGACTCGCATAAGTGGGAGACTGGCCGTAAGACGAGCTGCCTGCATTGGATCATCATGGCCCATAATGTGATGGTAGACTTTATCCACCACTGCTTCTTTGGGTTGAAAGCATCGTTTGTAATTTCGTCTCAAGTCGCGGTAGTGGTAGGGACCTTTCTCGCAGTTAATCTTTGGAAGTTTTCTTTCTCCACCCACAATCTCCTTGACTTTGTTGGGTACATGCCACTTCTTGACAACCTGAAGATTCCTTTCTTCCAATAATTGTGTCACAAAGTGGCTCTCTCGGTCTTGTCCCCATAGTGAGTGGTTCCACCAATTGACCAGATAGGAGGTTGGCAACCAGTGCATTTCACTCCCCAACACATTGTGCCCCACATAGACCAGATCACAACGAGTCTCACTGACGGTATCATTGTCATAGTCCTTGCAAAACTCAGGGACCTGTTCATTGGGACAGGCAATGGCAGATCCAAGTGGTGTGGTGGCACCACAAAATCCAAATCCCTCATACTGAAACTCACCATGGAACTGTGGCAATGATTGTGGAATCCAACTGGGGTAAGTGGATGACCAGAATTTTCCTTTGTGCATGTCCCCAAACTCATCATAGACAGGATAATAGTAGTTTGGATCTTGATGGGTGCGATGCCATCCAGTGCGGTTGTATTCCAAGGCTGCTGCTGCCATCCGTGATCTAACACCACCTCCACCAGCCTAATAATGAAAGAGAAGTCTTGAAATGGTAAGATTATTGACACAAAACCCAACACAAACTTGGTACTTGACATTTTTCTTACCTTTCCAATGTGCACAAAGATAAAGGGTGTTTCATTCCGGGGGGTGCATCCCCAAGGACGGATGGATGTATCATTGCTGGCGGCCAGTTGATTGAAGAATTGGGGTGTGGGTGTGGCATGTTCCGGTTCACTTTCTACTCCCACCTTGTTGAGGAATTTGGGTGGTCGTTTGCGTGGATTCTTTTTGGCTTCGTCTTGGGCCATTTGTCGTTGTTTGGCCTCTTTTGCCAACATTTCCGGTGTCAAGACCTTGTGCGGGTACAACTTCTGAGATCGTTGTTGTTGTGGTTGTTGTTCCTGTGTTTGTTCACCTTTTGCTTGCTCTTCTTCGTCGTCGCTGTCGTCGCTGTCATCGTCGTCTTGTTCAACTTGCTTGGCTGGTTTTAGTTGTTGTTCTTGTTGCTGTTGTTTCTGCTTGGCTTGAGCCCGGGCCAACATGTCTTGTCGGGGCAACACTTTGGGTGTCTTGAGGTTCCGTGGCTCTTGCTTGTGACTCGTTGTTGTTCGGAGCCGGGAACCGTCCATCATGTCGCAATCGTCCTCTACTACTAGACCGCAATCGTTGTCTCTTCCAAATTTAAGGACGGAATGCATCTGCGACCAGACACAGACCAAAGCAATCAGCGCCATTCCGATCCGCAATCGGTGCGGCGTTGCTGTACCACTCATGGCAGATGAGAACAAGATGGATTTGCTGCTAATCATGGAAACAATTCGTTAGATAGTTGTTGCTACAGTACGAGGAAGGGGTGCCTTGGCGAAACAAGAAAAAATACCGTTTCTTACCAAGCATCCGCAAAGGAGAGAAGAGAGGCAAAACTCTTGCTAGATCTTGGTTAGCATCTGGCAAAAGATTGCTCTGCTCCCTCAATATCTACTGTACTAGTACTGATGAGTATGTATCTCGTTTGGATGCAGATGTTTGACGTTGGCAACATCAACATCGGGAGGTGCGTTTTGGCCAGGTGCTTCATGCTTTGTGGCGTTGGACGGCCTCATCCACACCTTCATCGTCCCGCGAATAAAATGAAGCACGATCGACAGTCATATTCTTCACGAAAAGACTTATTAAACTTAAAAGGGTTAAGTACTCAGTTTGTAGTACCAGTAACCGGTATTCAGAATCCAATGACCTGAGGGACCCTTCTCATTTTTGTGGAAGCTCGCTCGGATCTTCGCCTTTCGAAGCCACAACTCACATTTTAAAAACGGCAAGGTCCTATTATTACTATGTCCTCTACCCAAAGAGACGATGCCAATCATGTGGAAGACGGCAAACAGGAAGATGTAGTGGTTTCCATTGAAGCAGAAGAAAAAGAGGAGCAGTCGAAAGAAGACGTTCAAGAAGAAGAAGAAGAAGAAGAAGAAGAAGAAGAGACTAAGCTGCTTGAAAATGGCCGAGATACCTATTTTCCAGATCCCAGATTGGATGACGCCAGTCTGTTGGAAGTGATTGCCTGGTGGAGCGAATTTACCAGTATCCACGGCGTCTATTACATGTTTGAACGAGGGCATTTTTCAGATTGGCTCTTGTATGCTTGGTCGGCTCTGGTAGTGGCCTGTACTATTTCCTTGATTGCCACCTTGGTGGTCATGATCCAAGAATACAAAGAATTCAAAGTCAATACTTCCCTGACTCCCGTCATTCCAGCATCGCTGCCATTTCCACAAGTGACCGTGTGCAATACCAACATGTTCCAAACATCCCTCATGGATGCCACTGGAATTGAACAGCCAACCGACGAGGAAGAATTTCACGCCATTTCCCAACCACTCCAACAATTTATCCCGTATGCCCTTTTCAATGGATTGCCCATTCCCATTGACGACTTGCAACTCAGCAACGAAACCAATGCCACCAACACTACTGACCGGTGGACCCCCACCATTACCGCCAATGGGCGATGTTTTACCTTTCAAACCAACAAGGAAGTTGTCAAACCGGGGTCTGGTGCGGGATTGCGATTCGGGGCATGGCTCAATCAGTCCAATTACATGGATACCACCGTACAAGCCGGATTGCTCGTGTTTGTCACGCAACCGGGCACGACCACCATTAGCGATCAAACACGACAAGTCCTGGTCCCACCGGGAGCATCGGCATTTCTCGGACTTAGTAGATTGGACGAAGAACGCATCACCGAATGGCCCTGGCAAACCTGTGAGGGAACGACCACCACGGATGTCTGTCGTACCAGTTGTCTCCAAGAATTTTCTCGCGTGTTTTGTGGATGTCGACAGTACGGGGATCCCGACACGACCTTGCCGTATTGCAAAAGTCAAGCTGACGAAAACAACAACAATAAAGAGACCAATGAAACACAGGAACTCTGTATCCTTCAACAATCCGGACTGGAAGATGAGTTTTTAAAAGACAGTTGCGACTGTCCCGTCCCCTGTACCCAGCAACTGTACTCGGTCTCATTTTCCTTTTCGCAACTCTCCCGGAATTTTGCCCAACAACTCGCCCGCGAATTCAATTACACGGACGATGCCATTCCCAACAATCTCGTCGATGTCGTTGTCAATATGAATACCATTCGATACGACTTGATGGAAGAATCCAAAGACAAATCATTCTCCAGTTTGATTTCCGATTTAGGGGGACAAATGGGATTCTTCATGGGAATCTCACTCATTTCCATTGTGGAACTTTTTGGAGAATTGATTGGGTTGAGAATACTGCCACGGTTCTTTTGTGGGGATCGACGATTGTATGGAGTGGGACAACGACGCGATTACACGCAAATGGGGGTTGTGAGGTAGTGGTAGTGTTGTACACGTGTATGCAATACAGTAGGAAGTAGGGTAAACTTAGGAAACACGCAAAGCGGTACTAAAAACTGGCGCCTGTGCCGAGTGCACACACGGAGGAGCATGCATGGATGCAGGTTGTTTCCGTACGGTAGATATTCTACCTACCCTAAACCCCCGATATAAGGTTGTTTATGCGACAAAATGAGTTGTCTACACCTTTCAGTTCGGAGCATTTGTGGGGCCGAGCTTCTTGCCAGGAAAGTGTGGCAAAAGCTGAATTTTTGGCCAGGGACATGGGGAATTCAACACTTCAACTGTTGAATTGGGTCAAAAGTGTTGAATTTTGATTCAACACCTGTTGAAAAAAATGTTGAATCTAATTCAACACTTGTTGAATTACTGTTGAATAAAGTGTTGAATAATGCACTACTTTAACTAGCAAACTGTTGAATTACTGTTGAACAAAGTGTTGAATATGAACAAAGTGTTGAATATATTCAACACTGTGTTGAATAATTGTCAACAGTTTTTTCAACAGTTTTGAAATTCAACACTGTTGAAAAATGAAATCCAGCTGAAAATTCAACACTTTTCATCGCCAATTCAACTTTTGCCACACTTTCCTGTCAAAGTTGGATCCAATGCGTGGGTAGGGTAACTTCGGTGCCGGTACGAAGGAGTATCCACGTTTCGACAGATTCCACCGATTTGCAATCTTGATAGCTGTTGCAAACAGGTGATGTACCGGTACTAGTACCACCATGGTATGCGTCTCATTGAAAATATATCGACGTGTGATTGACATACATACTCTCTATGTTTCGATCACTGTTTTTTCTTTAATATGCACCAACGGTCGGCTCCCTTGCCAATCAAAAACCAATCATGCTGTCCTGCTCGGTTGTCTGAAGGAAGTATTTTCGGTGGTTCCATAATCCGCTCGATCCTGCCTACTTTCCTTCTTTGATTGACATCCTGAAAGACCATGGTGCAAGTGGCGGCGCCGGTGTTCGACGAAATCTCGTACCTTGTTGACGGCATCCAGGAGGCTGCAAGAAACGTCAACGGCTTTTCGGAGGAGTCAGCCATATTGGCTTCGCGATGCAAGAAGCTCAGCGCATTCGTTTTAAGGTTGAAGTCGACTCCATCCGGGAATAACTTCACAGGTTACCTCGAAAAGTTGGCGGAGGCTTTCGAAGCGGCGGAAGCCTTTCTCTGTGACCAAGAATTTCAAACCATCTATCATCAGAACACAGTCTCCAAGGTCAAGAACTTCAAGCGGAGCTTTGATGCCATTCACAACGGGATCACTCGGGCTGCGAATAGTCTTGTCTTGGCTGTCAACACAGAGCTCCCTCTGCATGAAGGAGATGATCCCGCAGACCCTGACATTGACAAGTCTGACCGTACCAAACTGTTTCCACCGTCCATCGAGGAAACTGCCCCCAGTAAAGACTCGATTCGGATGATTCCATTTTTCATGTTGCACTTCGAGGATCCAGCAGATCCTTCAGCCTTTGTAGACCTGGACTTTTCAAAGGTTCCACCTGCGGAAAATCCGTTCTGGATGGAGTCTTCTGCGTCGTGTACTGCTAGTAGCGCCAGCCGCAAAGATCGAAAGGCCTACTATGAACGGCTCATTGCTGTGCGAGCAATCGACCAAGCTGCCCGAGTGACAGAAATCCGTGTTGTTCTGGCCAATCTTGACCCAGGTGATACCACTTTTCCGGTCCACGCAGCAAAAACGGTGCTTACAGTTTCTGGGGTTGTCACCGGTGGTATTGTCGGAGCCATTAATGGTCTGGTGTCGATGGTGAAGACTGGCAGTGTATCCAAGGGCTTTGACAGCGCCAAACAAACCGCTACGAGTGCTGTTTCCGTTTGTCGAAACAGCTTCCTTCACTGGCTGATGGAAATCGATCTCCAGGATGGAAGTACCTGCACTCTAGAACGCTGCGCCGACGATGTTTACTTGTACGAAGGCAAGAGCTCTCGACAGAACCAGCACTGCGTCTTCAAAATACCAGTCAACAACAGTTTTGCAGAATACTCAATGCGACAGCTGATTAGGTTCCGCAACAAGCAGCGGAAGGTGCCTTACAACTTGCATGGAAACAACTGCGTTCACTTTGTGTTCAACTTTGTGGACTGCGTTGCGCCGGGAATTGTCAAGCTTCAGCAGGAAGGGGGGTTGGAGCAGTCGCAAAGGTGGCTAGAGCCACGACGACGGAATCAATTTCGTCTATGGGCTCAACATCTTTACCTCTGCAGCCGAACAGAAACTCTTGGCCGTGGTTCCAACGTTCCATTTCTTGGATTCATTTCCCCCGAGACACTGTGACGAGACAGCTACGGTGGCGCGTGCCTGGGCAAAAATCGTATTGTACAGGTATCTCGCTACCGCGTGGCAACGAAATCCAACGATATTGGTGGAAAACGATTCAATGCTTGTAGGCTCTCCCGACAGATATGATGTTCTCGCAGAGAAATGGATGATATTGCCTATATCCACTTGACTACTAGTAATCACCATCCATAGTGGTAGTATCTTGTTGAAACAAGTTGGTGGTTGTCGTATTTCCCATTTCCTCCTCTTCTTGTAATATGGCCTCCTTTTGCCGTTTCCGTTCTTGCTGCCGTTGTTCCAATTCCTGCTGTGGATTGTGTCGTACCAGTTGAAATTTGTGTCCCTCAAAGGTTCGTTCGTCGTATCCAGCCCATTCGGAAAAGTGATGGAGAACCACGGCCAAACAGGCGTGAATGTCCAGCAATGGTGGTCGATAGGGTCCATTGTTATTCTCAGTAGTACATGTAGTAGCAGAGCAAGTAATGGATTGGTGTGGCACGTGGACAAAAAAGTCACAGACTTGTGCCAAGGAAGCGGGCAATCCACCTCGTGTAGATTTGCAAATGACAAAGCAATGAAGGGCGGCGGATGGGTCAAAGGGACGAGATCCAATGGGGTAGGATTGTTGTGGTTGTTGTTGGTTGGATGCTGAGTGTTGGATGGTAAGGTTCTGTCCCCGGTTGGGATAGTAAATGGCTTGGTCTTCTCCCTTGTGGTTCTTCGCGTTCCCCTTGACTACATTAAAGACCAAACTATTAGTGTTTTCTTTAGCAGTTGTAGTAGACGATGACACCCCCAATCCCCCCATGATTCCAATGACCGAAACACTTGCTCTTTGTTGTCTCAAACTGGCAATGGCTTGCTGGACAGTGGCAAATGCCACCATATCGACGTGTTTGGAGGCACCATGGGAGCCTTCGACACTGCATTGGGCGTATCCCACGGCGAGTACAGTGCGAATGCCATAGGCTGCCGCGCAGCGCAACATGGGACCCAGATTGTTGGATTTCTTGGGATTCTCCAACAAGAGAAAGGCTTGTCTAAGTGGTGGCTGTTGTGGCTGTTGCTGTTGGTCTGACATTTTGCTACAGTATCGAGATGGGTGACTGATGAGAGAGTGGAGCGAGAGGAGTGTTTGGGTGGTGTTTGGGTCCACCGATCAAGTGGTCGCTGGTACCAGTACCGGAGGCTCATTTTTCATTAGTGTTAGAGCTGAAAAGATCCCCGACTGAATATCTTTCAAGTGGCATCAGATTTGGTCTCAACGCTCAATGAACCAGCCTGTTGGAAGTATCTTTTGATCTATTGGATTCGACGTTATTACCTCTTGTACCGGTACCTGGTAGTGTTTGGTGCATGGTTTCGGGTCCAGCCAGATACCCCATTGTTCTCATAAACCCAAGAAGAAGAAGAAGAAAGAAACAAGAAAGAAAGACCAAAACAAACACATCATACCACCACCATCATCATGGGCAAGAAGCGGGCTGCCGCTTCTCCTCCTCCTAGGAATGGCGGAACGCCGTCCAAACGCCGTCCTCCTCAGGCGTCTCCCTTGAAGGAACAGCTGGTCAAGTTCGAAATGAAGTTTGCCGAGAACGAGGTCGTCGTGGCATTGAGCGACAAGGAGAATGCCGACGACCCCAAGGAAAAGTTTTGGATTGGAAGGCTCGTGGAGGATGTCTTGTTGGGAGACAAGAACGAAGAAAATGTCAAGATTCGATGGTTTGAATATGAAGAGGAAGAGGAGGACGAAGAAAAGAAGGAAGAAGACGAAGCAAAGAAGGAAGGCGAAGAAAAGAAGGATCAACCCAAGCCCAAGAAGGACGAGATTGTGGTGCTGGAAGAAGATCAGGAAGACGACGACGAGGAGGATGAAGATGATGACGTGGATGGGTTTCCCAAAGATCCCGATCCCACCTACGACACGACACCAATTGGATCTCTGGTCTGTTCGGTGACAAGTCTCTTGATCCGACAAAAGGGAGCTGTGGACGAACCCACCCGTTGGACTGTTCCTCCCACTGCGTATGACTATGCCAATAAAAAGCTCCAGCAACAACTGGAAGACAGCTACGATTCCGAAAATGACAGTCAGTTTGGAGACCAGGCCGTCGAGAAACGATTGGCGCAAGCACACAAAATCAATCACAAATATATGCAAAAACACAAAAAACAACAACAAATCAAAAAGGGTGGCAAGAAAACAAAAGACGAGGATGATGATGATGACGACGACGGCGACGGCAAAAAGAAGAAGGGCAAGAAAAAGGGTGGCAAAAAGAAATCCAAAAAGGCCGGAAAGCGTGGATTGACGCCGCGAGACTATATCGCCCCCGTTCCCAATCCCTTTACCGACCGAAAGACGGGAAAGCTGGAAACCTTTTCGGGGGATATCGAACGCACCGGCAAGGAAATTATTCGGGCGGTCCTCTCCAAAGATCACAAGGCACTCAAGATGGCCGTAGTGGACGCCACTGACAAGGTCCCCACAGCTGTTCACGTGGGACTATCGGTAGGCTGTCCCTTTACGGGGCTCATGTATGCCATGGTCACGGGAAACATTCCGGCCGTCAAGATCTTATTGGATGACTTGAAACCACCCGAAGACAAGAACAAACCCAAACCATCTCGCGCGTACCCTCAGAGCTGTGCCTTGCCCACGTTGAGTACGGGAAAACAAACCTCCCGCCATGCCAATTACAATCGCCGCGCCATTAATGCCTCACGGGGTGGTCGCGAAGGAAACAATGCCTTGTTGCACGATGCCAATGGCGCTGTCTACAAGCATCTGGGAGCCGCGATCAGTGAATCTCAATTGCCCTACTACGCATTCAAACCCATGCCCGACTCGCCCCACTATTGTTTCATGCGTGATTTTGATGAAATCCCCAGTGAGGTATTGGATTTGGCCGAGGCCACCTACTCGAGGAGTTATATGGGGCCGCAGCTGGATGCTATGATGAAAGCAGGACACCTTCACCTTGTACATCGCACATTGGTCAAACTAACCAGTCACGCCTTTGGTTCCAACTCCTTTAACTTTTTGCATGTGGAGTGTCTGACAACCACCACTCATGACGACGCACCGGAAGAAGAAGAGGAGGAAAGCAACAATCGACGCGGCCGCAAAAAGGCTACCAAAAAGAAGAAAGCTCCCACAAAAAAGGCCAAAAAGAAAGAAGAGGAGAAGAAAGAAGAGAAGAAGGCGCTCTTTTCCAAACCAGTCTTGGCCCGGTCAGTCGTCAAAAAGAGCGACACGGATTTGCGCTTTTCTCCCTTGGCGTGTGCCTGCATCAATCCCAACACGGCTTACTTGGAAAAACTGTTGGAAGTGGCACCCGAACATGCCGACGTGTTAGACCAAAAGAACACCACATTGCTTCATTATGCGGCGGCTTGCCAAGGTTCTGGTCCGGTGGAGTTTCTCTTGTCCAACTTCCCACAACAATCACCACGAATGGCACTGGATAAATCCAAAGAGATGCCGCTCCACTGGGCCGCACGGGCTGCAAGACCGGACAACGTCCGTGCCTTGTTGAACGGTCAGTCCGAGGATGATATCAAAACCTTGTTGAACGCCAAGACAGCAGAAGGAATGGCACCGTTGCATTATGCCGCCCAAACTAGGCGCAAACAAAACTTAGAAACGGTCCGGGCGCTCCTGGAAGCGGGGGCCGATGCCAACCTGCCCAGCAGCGCTGCAAGGAACAAAGTCAGCCCGGTCCACATCGCGGCACGAATGGGAGATTTGCCAATACTCAAGTTGCTGTTGGAGCACAAGGGAAACCCGAGCAAGGGAGACAAGTTGGGAAGATCCCCGCTGGTACACGCCTGCATGAATGGACAAACTCACATTGTAGCGTATCTGCTGGGTGAAGTGGGGGTGGATCCAGAAGTTCCAGATTCCAGTGATAATCGTCCCATGCATTACGCTGCTGCCTATGGTTGGAGCGACTGCGTCAAGCTACTCTTGACAAAGAATCCAGACAAAGAAGCAGAGGAGCCTCGTGTCGACAAGGATGGTGACACGACTATGAAAGATGGTGACGACCCGCCGGCCACTGTGCCCCCCGCGTTCACCTCTATTGCCAACCCCGATCCAAAGAATTCGTGGAAGACGACGGCGCTTGCCGTCGCCATCCAAAAGGGACGACAAGAGGTTGCTTCTCTCCTTTTGGGTTTACCGGCTGTAGGTAAGATCAGGGTGGATTCTTCTTTTGTTCTTGTTCCGGTTCGGTGGCCTCAACGTTCCGGCGTGTGCAGATATCAACTACCCAGATGGAGAGACCGGGAAGACCCTTTTTCTACGTCTGGTGGAAGTGTTTATGCAGAAAACCTTTCTTGCCAAACAACCCTCGCCTTTTGACCACGAAGGAGATGACGAACAATCCCAAGCCTTGAGCAAGGAAATGCCCTGGGCGTTGCGGAAGCTCTTTGACAGGACCGACCTGGACGTGTCGGTGACGTCTCCGGACACTGGCTACAATGTGCTCCATCTCCTTTGCTCACAAGAATATCCGGGAACTAGCGGTGAAGAGCGCGCTGTGGTGCTGGCAAAGATGGTGCTTTCAAGGATTTCAGCGAGAGCTGACGGCAAAGATAGAATTGACGTCGACGCCCGAGACAAGGAAGGAATGACTCCGTTGTTGCTAGCTTCTGCAAAAGGAAACCCAAGGCTACTAGAGTTCTTGATCAGCAAACGCGCCAGTGTCAAAGCTGATGTCGTGGACAAACAAGGTAGGAATATTTGCCACCATTTGTTGGGTCAAAGAGCGCACTCTAAAGAGTGCGAAAAGCAGCTGGCTCTTGTCGAAAAGAATGCTGGTGGTGAGGCCGAATATTTGAAACTTCTTGAATTAGCCGACAACGAGGGATACACACCCGCACACATGGCAATGAAAACACTGTGTTCGGGCTTGGCGGATGAAGCATTCGATCGTGGCCATGCTCTTGTCAAGGCCATCTGCTCGCGCTTTCCAGTTCTGGTGCGTGTCCGTGTCGGCCCAACGAAGCAGTTCACCGATCCCGCGGTGCTTGCCAATATCCTGACTGAGGCTGCGGAGGACAGTGCTGGTAATGCTGCTTACAACAACAGGCGGGCGAGGAACTGCGGTCGCATAACCCTGAGCGGTGCCGATCGAGTGGACGCAAACAAAATTCAAGAGGCTCTGAAGTCGATCGACAGCATCGTTCCCGTGGATTGTGAAGATGCAGGAAAGACACTGCTACATCTCGCATGTGAGTCGTCCAACCCTGACAGGATCAACGAGATGCTGGAGTGGTTGCTTTCCTCGGCACCGGGAAATGTGAAGCTTACTGCTGGTCCCACAAACCATGCGCGCTTGACTCCTGTTCAGTATCTTGTCAGGGAGAAACTCACGGCTGGAGGCTTTAGCCGTTCCAAACCACTCCAGAACGCAAAGGAAGAACACAAGGCCTTGATTTCGTCGCTTTTGGATGGCGTTGCCGCTCTGCTTGCTGCCTCGGGAGGGTCGATAAGCGTCAATGACATGCCTCCCTTGGATGAACGTGAGGCATCATCGTTCAAGTACGACGCCGAAAAAGACACGGAATCTGTCGGAGACTTAAGACGCCTTGCAACTGCTTTCCAAGCTGACTCAAGCAGTGAGAACGGAAAGAAGCTGGTGAAGGCGTTCCAGGAATTGATGCAATCCCGTGCACAGCGAGCTCTCACAGACCAACCCAGTCGTTCCTCTTTGCCGGTTGCTGTTCTCCTAGCCAAGGCGGGGACGAGCGTCGTACTGCTGGAGGCTTGGGATCGTCTTATCGGCGAATTCAAATTGGAATTGAACAGCCCAACAGAAAGGGACACAGCCCTACTTGTGTCTCTTCACAAGAAGGACATGAGTCTTTGTGGTTACCTCTGTGAACGCTGCCCTGATCTGGTCCTTGCTCCAAACCACAAGACAATGGAGTGTCCTGTGCACGTTGTGGCCAAGATGGACGACCCTGAGTATGTTAAGTTGATCTTGGGCCATATCAAATCAGAGAAAGCAATCAATCAAGCTCGCGACAGGTTCGGTCGCACTGCATTGCACTTGAGCGTTGCAAAAGCAGCACGCCGCCAAGGTGAAGCCTTGGACCCTTGTGAGCTCCTCTTCTTGAAGGCCGGGGCTCGGGTGGACACCAAGGATGCGAGACAGCGGACCCCGCTTCATTACTGCTTCCTGGATTCTTCCGGCGGTGATGACTATTTTAACTTCCCCCACTCGCTCCCCCGGGAAAGCCACGATCGAATCGATCTTGTAAGCTCTCTTTTGGGGGCGGTGGCTGCGCTTCAATCTAAAGAAGGGGGTAGTGTGAAAGCCATCGTGGATCAACCTGATCGACGTGGGCGGACAGCCCTTTTCTATGCCGCAGCCTTCAACTCCACCGTGTCAAGTCTTCTTCTTTGTAACCATGGAGCCGATCTTTTCCTTGAAGATCAAGACAAGAATACTCCGGTGAACGTTGCGGTTCTCCGGGGTCATGCGAACTTTTGCATCGCATTGCTAAAGAGCAGAGGTGCCGCAAGCAACCTCCCTGACCTGGTTGATGTCGTTGACGTTCAGCGCGAGAAAACACAGAATGAGAAAGGAAGAAGCGTCATAAAGGTCAAGTCCAGAGCAAGCAATTCCATTGTGTGGCATGCAATCAAAAAAGGCTTTCGAGGTCTAGTCTACATACTGCTTGACTCATTTCCTCTCTCCCAGGCAGTTGTCGATGCGATTGATAACGGGGCATTCCAGCTTGTTCGCAAGCTGTTGACGACAAGCCCGCCACAGGTGGTCCAATACGTGAATCCAGACAATGGTCGAACGCTTCTTCATGAAGTTGCCGATGTACCACAATATCAGAACCCTGAGTGGGGTCTGACGATGGCGAATCTGATGCTGGAAAGCGGAGTTCTTCCGGCGGCGGTGACGAAGGAAGGGCAGACAAGTTTGCATATTTCTGCTTTTCGTGGACATGTCAGACTGACAGAGTTGCTGGCGACAAAGGATGTTTCGGTGGTGAGTGTACAAGACTCCGAGGGACACTATCCTCTGGGAAGCTTCATGCGGGCCTTGCCTCGTCTGAGCCTCTCTGGTGGGGACTGTTCCAAGATGCTGGATTATCTTACTAGGTCTAAAGATATGAGTCTGGGAGACCCCGAGGTCAACCGGGTGCCACGATCAAAGGATGACGTGACCAAGATAGAGTACCATGGAATGAGCTTTCATCCTGGCCCGAACCTTGAAACCGTCAAGGCTGAAATGTCCAAGAGAAATCGGGGTGGTGATGATGGATCAGGCGCACAGCCTGATGTGAAGCATTTCTCAACGCTTCTTGTTCAAGCTGTTCGTACACAAAGATTGGGCTTGGCGCAAGAACTGATCAACAAAGGAGCCAAGGTGGATCTACCAGACTCCGATGGCTTGGCCCCAATCCATCACGCAGTGTTGAGCGTGTCAATTCCCGCCGCGGCATTGTTGCTGCGCAACGGGTCGAACCCAAATGTCACAACCGAAGATGACCGCGCATTGACTCCGCTCATGCTTGCTACCTTTGCTCAAAGTGGAGAACATGCGAATGGTCGTGACTACGAAGACGCCTTTGAAGTAGCAAAGATGTTGCTGCGTTTTGGGGCCCTTGTTCTCCCAGCTTGTCAGCAAACGGGGAGCACAGCGCTTCACTTTGCAGTTCGCGAGAACAACGGTAGAATGGTTGAACTGCTATTGCGTGCGTCGCTGTATCCACCAGAAAGAGAAAGCACAGAGGGATCGGTAGAGGTGAAGAAGGGACCGTGCTTGGTGCGATTTGGTGGTGAATCGGCGCTGTATCCCGCAGAGATTGATGGCGACATTGTCAAGGCGTTTGGACCATCAATGAAGTCTGAGCTCCCGCGACGGCTTGTTTCCGAAAGCTTTGATCACAGCGACCTAACACTGGACTCATTGGACGGTCTGGTCAGGCTTCTCCGTGAGAAGAAAGGCATAAAACAAAAGTCGAGCAGCCACGTTCCTGGTGACAAACCCCGTCCGCCTGGTGGCAAATTTCTTCGGCCGCCTTCATCTGATGATGATGATGATGACGATGATGACGATGATTTGTTCGGAGATTCAGATTCGGATGACGAATTGCTTGCTGCTGGCAATGCCGGTGCGGGCGGTGTGCTCGTTCGATGCCCAAAACAGCACCCGGCATCGCGTCATCTGACGAGACATGCCAACTTCAATTGCGACTTGTGCGGGAAAAAATTGGAGAAGGGTCGCCCGATGTACGGGTGCAGACGTTGTGACTGGGACGCCTGCTTGGAGTGTGCTGCTGAAGGGTCCGAAAAAGCAGAGCTCGCCGAATACTATGGGCTGGAGTCTCTCATAGTCGGCGCAACAGACAAGAACCTTACAGCGACAATACCAAAGGGAGAAAAAGTCATCGTGCAGCCCAAGGAAGGTGCTAGGCGAACGTATGCCAATGCCAAGGAACCATGGTTGGAGGGTACAGTTGTCGCAGTGCATGAAAACGGCAGCTACGACATTGATCTGATTCGGGGCGAAACATTCAAAGATGTGCTTCGACAACAAATTCGGCATTGGAAGGCTCAGAACAACTCTAGTCCGAGCTTTGATGGAGCAGTGAAGGAGGTATTGTCCGTCAGGGACAAAGGAGGCTTTACGTGTATCCAGGCGGCAGTCAAAGCATTCGAGTTCGGATCATTTGAATCCATCGAATTGGTGGAGCTCCTGATCAAGTATGGTGCTACGGTTGAGGCTGACGCGATAGCATTGACTCGGCCTGGCTCCTCGTTCAGAGCCCAACTGATTGCAAAGATGAAGGATTCTTCATCAGTAATGGACGAAGACGAACCAGCCCAAGAAATGAAAAAAGCCTCTGCCCTCCACGGTCTTGAACCAATCCCGAAAGCTGTGTTTGAAGAACAAGCAAAGGCAGCCTTGATATCTCTGGAGTCAAAGGGAATGATGAAGCGCAGAGAGCGCTCCGCAAAGATCAACAAAGTTTGTCAGGTGAAAGCGGTGGGGTTGCACGTCTTGCCTGTGGTCGTGGGTGCTGTTGGTGATTCGGTTGACGCTGATGTTCTGACCAAGAAGCCAAAGTTTTATGATGTTACGATGGTTGCTGTGGAAGTGACTCATCATTATCACTCGGAAAACAAGTACTACAAAATGCAGATTCTTCAAGACCCAATGAAAGATCTGTTCGTCTTGCTCACGAACTGGGGCCAGGTTGGAGACGGTGGAGGACAGAAGCAAGGTAAGCACGAAAACGAGTTTGTGTTTCCCAACGATATGCTTCGATTTACTTACGAAAATCGCTCGGTTTGACCCAGAAACTCCGATGGGTACCGGACAAGAAGCGGTGAAAGAGTTCGAGAAAATCTTCAAGGCAAAATCTGGAAACCTGTTTGAAGACTGTGGTACGGACAGATTCCATCCAGTTCTTGGAAAGTACAAACCCATCAATCTACTTGCGTCTGACTATGAGAAACCCGAGGTTCCTGATATTTCCCGCATGGTCGCCGATGCCAAAGATTTCCCAGAGGTCGTGCGCAAGTCTTCTTTGCCTCCTGCTTTGTCGGAAACAATTGTGACGTTTGTGGACCCAAGCGCAATTGCAGGCGCGGCGAAGTCACTCGGATACAACCAGGACAGTCTCCCTTTGGGAAGATTGTCGATAGAAAGCATACTTGAGGCTGAAACGAAGCTGGATGATGTGGAAGCAGCTCTAAATGAAGCCAAGAAATTCACCAAACCGGAAGAACTTGGGGAACGTCGGGCTGCTCTAGAGAGAGTCGCCATTTTGTCGAGCCAGTTGTATGAATTAATCCCTACGCGAGAGGGCGACCAAGCCCTGCGGCCTCTGGATGAAAACTCCTTGAAGAGGGCAAGAGCGGACTTGTTCTCTCTGAAAGACCTCACCACAGCGTCACAAATTGTGAATACTGCTTGTGTTGAAGCCACAAAAGTAAACCCTCTGGACTATGCCTACCGAGCATTGAACTCGAACATTGATATCCTTGATTCGGGATCCACAAGGACTGGCATTGAGCAGTTCTTTCGCAATACTTGCGAAAACGATGACCATGTCATCAATGAAGTGTTTGCGGTCGATCGAATGGACGAACCCAGCAACGCAAAATTGGAGAATCATCGCCTGTTGTGGCATGGAACTTCCGCTTCCAATATGATGGGAATTCTCAAGGAGGGGCTGCGGGTCGCTCCGCCATCCGCCCAAGTGACTGGAGCGGCATTCGGAGAAGGGGTCTACCTGGCTGATATGGCGTCGAAGTCATTTGCCTATTGCAGGGCCGATTTTCGCGCTGATGCAAAGAAAAAGCCAAGAGCGTACCTCCTACTCGCGGACGTTGCGCTTGGCAAGCAAGAGCGCGTCACTTCGTCTGTGTATGACACAGGTGAAGAGTACAGCAAGGGCGACACAGTCATGGCTGTCGGATACGAAGGTCCGCGCACGGAACAAGACGTCACTTTTGTCAGCACCGGCGCAGTCATCCCTCTGGGCAAGTCGATGAGAAACCCAAAATTCAAACCAAGAGCCAAATGGATGATATCCAACCGTAGAGAAGCTAGCAAAGAAGCATCCTCAGCCATCGAAACAGCACGCAATTCTCGTTCGACGAAGTTCCCAGCCTCGGGTGAGTGGGGCTGCTGTTCTGCCTAGCCGTGATCGATCGCCGTTTTCGTTACTTGTTCTCACTAATCCTTGTGTTGTCCTGCTGCATGTCCCCAGTACGAATGGAGTATGAGTCAAAATCATGGGAGGTCCAGCTGGATCATGGCCCCTACGCCCCGAAAGCAAAGGCTGTGCCTGTCGCCAAAAAGAGAGCGGCGGAGCAGTCAGGAGGAGCTCAAAAGAAACAAAAAGGACCAGATGGGCAAACGATTGACAGCGGAACAGGAACGTGGCACTATTGGTTGGATGCGCCGATGGATGGTCGGCAAAGAGGCTGGCATTTGTACGATTCTAGCGCTTCCGAGAAACTAGAAGGCTTCCTTCAGAACAAGGGAAAGCAACTCTCGCGGACAACTTGGCATCTGCAATCGGGCTATTTCTCTTACGAAGTGGACATCGAAAACATGACCCAACGCAACATGAAGACAGGAACTGTCCGACCAATCCGGCGCGCATTGCCAGGCGAAGTCGTGTCAATGACACAACCCCCAATCTACATACCGCCTAAGAATTCGGGCATTACCAACCAAGGCGACGTGGCTGCAAACGGTCTTGATGATAGCGACGACAGTGACGAGGAGGAGAAAGCAACCGGCAAAAATGAGCCGAAACCGTTGGAACTATTTCGACAGGAAGAGAACCTCAGGAATTGTATCCACTTCAACGAGTATATCGTCAACGACACGAATCGAATCAACATCAAGTACATCGTGGAGGTGACTAGCAAAGCCTGGTTGAAGAGGAACCTGAAAGAAGAGGCCGAGAGGTTAAAACAGCAGCAGGCCGAGGAGGTCGTCAATGGCGATGATGATGATGACGACGGCGACGACTTCAAACCGGCAGGTCCACGAAAGATATCAGAAAAACCCAAGGAACATGATATGGTGAAGGTGACTCACGGCCCAGACGAAGGCATTGAGGGCGAGTTGGTTTGCATCGACGGTGCCGATGCCATCATCAAGGATACGAACGATGACTTCAAGATCGTGGACTATGCCTGCCTTGGAGTGTTGACCGGCCCCTCTCCCCCTGGAGGTGGTCAAGCTCTTCGAGTGACTGCTCTTCGGCGACCCCAACTCTCCTCTGACTCCGACGACGAAGATCTCGATGACAGCGATTGAGAAGAAAGGATCCAACCAGCCACACCCTGAGAAAGCATGAAGACGACGATTTCCACCTTTTTAGTAATATTGAAAAGTTGGGTTGGGTGGCACTGGCGAGGAACCTTTAAACCCCCGTTTATCTAAACGCTCTGGTAGCTAGAATGTAGAATCCTGACTGCGTGTCTGCCAGGCGATGTCAAGAAGAACAACTGCATGTTTTGTGTGGTAGGGTTCAGCCAATTTTTTAATACAGAATATTTATATATGTTGTATTCTACACTGCGAGCAAATAGATGATGCCACCAAGAAAGGCACCAAAACCCAGACTGATGCTTTGGGCTCCACTGGCCGTACCACGCAACGACATGTCGGAAGCTTCATCCTTGGCATCTTCGGTGTCTTTACTAGACTTGTCGACGGCGGCAAGGCCCTCAGTCTCGTTGTACGTCATTCCAGGGTCGACCACACGGATTTCCCAACCAAGGTTGCGGTGCGTCACACACTGATAATACAGCAAGTCCGGAGTGTCGGCGTCTGGAGTGAACTCGAGAACTGCAGCATTGTCAGTAATGGAGGCATCTTCAAGGCAAGAAGTGTCCATGGAGTTGAAAAACTCCTCGTATGTTCCATTGACAAGAGCCTGTTGTGTTGCCTCGGTTGCTTCGAGCTTGCAGATCGGTCCAGCGGCTGTGGCCTCGTAGGTAGTATTGCTAATGACAGTCAAACCACCAAAGATGTCTTCCGCCATGCGTTCCTCCTCGTTGATCTGAGCGTAGCCGCCCGATATGCTCGTTGTCAAATACATGGGATGGTAGTTGGCACTATCCGTGGGAACGTCGCCTCCATTGACATAGAAAGTGTATGTTGTCCCCCGTTCCATTTCAATGACTGGAATCAAGAGGTCGTTGATGTACCAGGCGATTCCCCAGCCAACTCGACCTCCTGTGATCGCTTGGTAGCCGCGGTCGCCGCCCGAGAGGCCAATCGAGGCCCGTAACTCGGTTTCTCCTCTCAACACGGGCCGCTCAAATGCTTCGACATCGTCCATACCGTCATCAACTTGGACCAAAGGTTCGCAGTTGTCCACGGTGGCGCGTCCAAATTCAAGGCTAACATCCTCTCGAGGGTATGCAACCGTGTGGAAGTTGGGGAACCCTGTATCGGCACTCACAGGACCAACAGCCCACGCAATGTAGGTGCTCACGCCAGGGACGACAGAAATGTTGCGATCAACTGTGGCCCCGGACACGAGAGCGTTGTCTGTGGCCAAGAGAGGTCGGCGGTATCGAATGACTGTAAGGCCCGCAACGTCGTCCCTGGCTCCGCTGACGTCTGTTGCGCTGCTATCAAAGGTTGGCGAGTCCGGGCAAACACCTGCGCCGTTGCTGCATTGAGCACGAGCACTCATGTAGTAGTCGCTGGCTCTAAACTCATTTTGGAAGAGGTCGCCGACAATGACATCAGCGCCAATCATCTCGGTGCCCTCATCACTTCCAGAGATACCAAAGGACAAATACTGTTCATCTTCGATCAAACCAACCAATTCAATGGCGATCTCGTCTCCGTCGACCTTCCAGCGCACTTGGTAATCTTCATACAGTGGCTCGCAGTTGTATCCCTCCGGAGTAACGGAAACATCTTCATAGGCCGCATCTCCACCTCCGCCACCGCCTTCAGAACATTGCAGGGCTGGGCCTTGCTCAGCTGTCTTGAGACCATCCAGTGCCTCAGGGACCATGACTTGTCCGAAGTTAGCACTGAAAGCTCGGCACCAGACTGAGATGCTACCACCGGCAATGTCACGAAGGCTTGTTCCCTCTGGAAACTCAACACGGTAGGTCTGGGTGCCATCAGCAAACCCGAGCTTATCTTGTCCGCAGCCGTTGGTAGGTTCAGCATCAGACAAGATAAATCCATCGCGAGAAGCGTCAGCATTGGTGTCAGCCCAGAAAAAGGCATCCGGGGCGGTCCCATCATAGGCAAAGCCACGGACTTCCAAGACACGATCCGAGAGGGCAACAATCTCACCAGCCACATCATGGTTGCTGCGAGTAAAGGTGCCCAAGACAATTTCATCCACGGTGGCTGGAGCGCCGGACTGAGAACACTCCAGTGCAGGGCCATCAGCGGCATCCGTCAATCCAGTCAGGTCCGAAGGGATCACGAGTTCTCCAAAATTGGCTCTGAAAGCACGGCACCAGACGGAGATGCTACCACCAGCGATGTCCCGAAGACTTGAACCCTCCGGAAACTCAACTCGGTATGTCTGACTTCCATCCGCAAATCCGAGCCGATCTTGTCCACAATTGTTGGAGGGTGCTCCATCCTCCAAGATGAAGCCATTCTCAGAAGGCACGGCATTGGTGTCAGCCCAGAAGAAAGCATCAGGCGCTGTTCCATCATAGCCAAAGCCGCGGACTTCCAAGACACGGTCAGAAAGAGCCACCACTTCACCAGTAATATCATGGGCGCGGTCCGTGAAGGTTCCGAGAACCAGCTCGGCGGAAGCTGACTGTGCCGAAAGACTCGCAATGAGAGCCATCCAGGGGACGGAGTTGAAGATCTTCATGGTCGATTCGTTGTTTGTGTTTGTGTTTTTGCTTGTTGTTTTTGTTTTTGCTTTTGCTTTTGAAGTTCTGCTTCGAAAGATTGTGATTGCTTCAGTTGGTTTTGCTGCTGTGGTACCTCGGTCCGATCTCGCTTCGATCTCGCTTGGGATCTTTTAGTCGATCTTTTAGTCCTTCAGAGGACTAAAAGATCCCAAGGAGCGAATCAAAGCCTTCTCGGGCACCAAAGCAAAGTGTTCGATGCTGCTCGAGTTCGAGTGACAGCTTGGAGCGTGAAACTTGGATCCAGAACCTTGGATCTTGGATCGCTGAAGCAGGATTCAAGTGGCTTGAGAAAGATTTGTGGGCAGTTGGGATTTGGTCTTGGTGTGAGTTGGTCTCGGCCAAGAAGAAAAAAGAAGGGGGGGAGGAGGTTGGCGTCTAAATGTCAATAGAATACTTTCTTCTATCGGCATACGCCTCCACGTGGAATATTTCGCATTCCCACCTCTATATCCACCGCCTTCTTTAGTGTCGTTTTCTTAGCTTAAAGTGTACTTCGAAAAGCACAGCCTCCCACCAATCCCAAATTTCTTTATTTAGCAATCGAAATTTCGATCATTCAATCGAAATTTCGATCCCCTAACCCTAGGCGTAACGTACAATCGGAACCAAACCAATCCAATGCTATCGAAAGTGTATTACACCGGAGTAAGAGTTCATTTTCCACCATGGCCACTCGACGCAAACCAAAGCAGATATCAGAGGCGCAATGGAAGTTTGTGGTGAGAACAAGAGATGCTATTAACAACGATCCAAAAGGATTCTTCCAACCTCCACGCGATTGGACCCGTGTAGTTCCAACTAAGGGAGGTCGATTCAACAGCTTGTTGTTGGACCAACGTGGAAAGAAGAGCACCGTCGAACAGTCAGTGTTATTC
>CAICTM010001044.1:0-38990 GCA_903772945.1 Seminavis robusta | reverse complement strand
GGTGATGGTGACTGCTGAGCTGCTTTGGGCTCATACTGACTAATCTATCGGCCAGCCGGCAGCCATTGTCCTCTTTGATGTTTACGTTTACCGGTAGTAGGGCTTAAAAAGTGTCGGACAAGAGACAAACAGACAAACATCCAAACAAAATCTGCAAGGGCCCTAACCTAGTTGAGGGCTATTCTGCATCCTACCCGAACAAATATCAACTCAAAGCCTATTACTCTAAAGTTAATAGAAGTCGATGAAATTGCAATAGGAGCCTCTATGGGTGGGCCACAGCTGTGCTGGTTAGTCGGATGGAAACAATGCTTTTGATCGTGTACAGTCAATCAGTACACACCGCATTGCAGCCATGTGACAATTTGTATATAGCTGAGCATGCCTATGTGTTGCAGGCATACATAGACCTTCAGCTAGATACATGGAATGTCCAGACCAACAGTCCTCTCTAGGATCTCCAACAGTAGGAATCCTCTCCAAAAGGCCAGTTCTGTCAACTGGAGTGAAATCGCGTAATGTGTTTTTAGCTTATAGTAAGAAAGATAGTAAAGAAAGAGTAACCCCTGAGACCCAGTAGCACCCTCAGCCCACAGTAGATAGATTCCTGGAGGTATGTGCTAGGGCAATGTAACCAGCTCCCAAGTACTTGAAGTAGTGATTGGGTAGTGTTCCTACAACTGAGCTCCCTGGCGGAGATTCATAGGAAGTGGTTTACTATGGATTAGAGAGAGCTAAGATGAGGATGGGGACAGAGTGCGAGGGGAGGGCACGATGCAGGAACGCAAGGCAAGCAATCAAGTGCGTAAGCAGGGCAACATGGAAGCCAAGGAAAGGGGTGAAGGCAGGAGTGCAGGGAGGAGCAAAGGAGCAAGACTAGCGGAAGAGATCGAGGGCACCACAGTCATCCCAACGCTTGGAAAACTTGAGAGCTGGGACACGGCGGGAGCCTCTCAAACACAAAGGGGAAGGCAAGAAAGCTTTGGCAACCGACAACCAGGGAGTGCATTGAGAAAGATAAGGTAATAGTAGTTGAGGTAATAAAGGTAATGTTTCCTAGAATCCCTATTCTCGTCCAGAAGTTTCAGTCTTGGTCTTCTGTTAATAAATCTAATTAATCCCGTTCATTACAAAGCAATCCACCTGTTCCCACCACGCGCGCATGCACCACTTGTTCATTGATCAAATCTGCGACTCGCCAACGGTTCCTTGACAGCCAAGTCCACCAAGAAGCTGAGCTGAACGAGCTATAGTAAATCAGTGCCAAATGGAGTTGAGTTGCTGTCTCACCTGCAGGGTAACCAAGTCTTTGTCGATCCCAGTCTCCAACACAAGCAAGATCAATCTGACAGGAACGCAACAAATGAACACGAAGAACTGAGACTAAGACTGAGATTGCTGTAGAGAACATGGTTGCAGAATTGAATGCGAGCTTACCCGACTTCTCCTAGCAGCACGAATGCCTGGTCCATCGATTCCAACACGTCAAGAAGGTGAGGACCCATCACAATCCCCACCAAATTAAGATCTCTCCAATGGCTGAGGGATGGAAGGCGTAGACACCTCGAGAAGAATAGGCCTGCTCCGTATATCGCAGCCAGGAAAGCAATTGCACCGTAAAGATCCGTGAATTCAATGTGCACACCAAAGCGCTCTTCATCGTGGCCTCCGTGCTACGGGACGTCCTCCAGCCCGCCATGGTCTCCGTCGTAGGCAACCGCTGTATCTTCTTGCCCAACGTGCGACTCCTGGTTGGAAAGGGCATAGCCCTCTAGGTCCTCCAGTGCGCGCATCAAGTACTTCATGGTGATAGTGTCTGTATTTGGCTTTTTAATTGGCTACCGGTACCCTCGAAAGTTGTGAGACGAAATTGATGGTTGCATGCATGTTGGATATCTCTGCCTTCCCTGAGACGGACAGAATTCCATTTCAGAGCATCAAAATGTGCCAGGATGTCCTTCTCTTGGCCGACCGGTGTCGAACATCCGATCACAGCAACAAGCACGTTCGACCCAAAGATGATGAAACTGTTGTCGACTGATTTGGGTGCGGAGTAAATTCTGACATCTATGTCGTAGAATGTCGTAATGATTTAGACAATGTCGTTAAATCCGACAAATACGACGTTTAGCGAAAGAAATTGCGTTGAGGTCATTTCGTTAAATCTCTTAACTCGGAACACTTAAAGTCTCTCCAAATGTCCGATTCAGAGTTTACCACATTTGGCGATGTCGTACAATATCGTAGGATTTTTAAACTAAATGTCGTAGGATGTCGTAAATGTTGTAAGCTTTTCATGACATCACTCAGAAAGTCTCCGACTTTTACGACATTGGAGAGAATCATTGCTCTAATTCCGAAATCCTACTTTATCGTGAGTGTTCCTGCGATCAGGTGAACCCTACTGCTATCATAGCCCCAAGAGAAAATAATAAAGGTGAACTTGGGGTTTGGTGCAAAAGATCCAAGTCCGTTGTTAGGCCGGTCTCTACCGGAGCGACTAAAGTAGCGACTAAGCCATATTTTGTAGTTTAGTCCATAGTTTAGTCTCTTGGGGTGGTGTCTACCCAAGCGACTAAACGTCATACGGACTAAAGCCTTTAGTCGAAATGTTGGTTCACGGACTAAAGGGAGGCTGGTTAGTCGGTGAGTGAATTTACCGACTAAAGCCTCTTTAAGAACAGCAAATCCAACAGGAAAAAAAACAACTGCATGCCACCGAGTTGGATAACAAATTCCACACTCCTAGCCTCACTATTAGGCCATCGAATCAGTGCCAATAGAGGAGAGGTGCAAACGATCAAATGAATGATAGTAGAGGTGCAAATGATCGATCGATTGAATGAATGATAGTAGAGGTGCAAACGATCGAACGATTGAATGATAGTAGAGGTGCAAACGATCGAACGATTGAATGATAGTAGAGGTGCAAACGATCGATCAATTGAATGATAGTAGAGGTGCAAACAATCGATCGATTGAATGATAGCAGAGGTGCATCGCAATGGTGTTTTTGAGTCTTGTTATCTCAAAAATGTAATCACTTCGGTTAAGTCTTTGTTTGAGTCCTTTAAATCCACCATGCTGATAGAATATTGGTAGCCCACCAAGTGATCACTTTTGTTAAATCTTTTTTATTCCTTTAAGTCCAGTACTGTTCCCATGAATTGTTTAGTCAATTTGTTTTGTTGGTTGGGTAGACAGGTCCAAATGACTAAAGAACTGACTAAATTGTTTAGTCCGAGATTTAGTCATCTGCTGGTAGACACCACCATTACTAAAGGATAATGACTAAATTTTGAACTAAACAACCACCTAAAGGATTCCTTTAGTCGCTACTTTAGTGGCTCCGGTAGAGACGGGCCTTAGTGTCTAGCCTTCCGGGAAATTTTGTGAATTCACAAGCATTTTTTGTTAGATCACAAAAGAACAAATCACCTGTACTACTCACTGTAGATTCGCACGATGGACAGTAGAACAGGTTCAAACTTCTTTTGTGAAATAACTACAACGGCTATCAAAGATACCACTGATGTGTGGATTTGAACGCGATTCTCACTTTTCTGTATGAAAGAAAACAAGTAACAACAGTTAGCGACAAGAAGCAACGGACACCAATAAAGTTGGCGACACTTACAATACAACAGCCTAAACAAGAGGATGGCATCCTCCCTCCGCAACAGACCAACGGTCGCTCACTCGTGCTCTTGGTGCATGCTATTCATCTCGGGGTGCTCCTTGAGGATGTGGCGACCCATGCAAGCCCAGTCATCAAAATCCTTGTCGCAAATCCAATACTGCTTCTTGTTCACGTCCGGCTGCTTTGCCTGACAAATCTTGCACACAGTGATACACCACCGATTGCACCCCTGCACATTGCAGATTCCTTGAGCGGCAATGGTTGGTCGGTTGGTTCTCCTTTTCTTGGTCGGAACAGGTGCACAGAGGTGATACTTGGATGGGAGCACTGTTGCAGGTGCCATGTTCTGGATGACATCAAGAGTCGACCTTGCATCTCTCTTCCGTAGAGACCTTGTGTCGAACGTATTGTCAATGAGCTGCTCAGAGAGCACCTCAACAAACAGCCTGGGATTCCAAAGACAATCCATCTCACTTCCTTGGCTACCTCTGCACAACTCATATGCATCAACCACACACATGGAGAAGATGGACATGTTGACTCTTTTGTCCCAGCTGACCGTCTTGATTTTCTTTTCCAACTTGACCGACTGTTGGCGAGTCCTATTGTGTTGGTCGATCTTGCCACAAGCAGAGTAGTAGCTGTCGCATGCCTTTGGCTGTTGAACTTGAATGGGGATTCGTTGAGGGGGGGGCGTTGATGTTGCTTGGATCCACCTGTCGCCATCGCCAATGCATGTAGGCTTTTCCTTGTGCCATTGAGCTGCACGTAGAAATAAAGTAGCGACGATCTCTGTCACACCACACAAAAGCAAGTAGTGATGTTCCTTCATGTTCTGCTGTGACTGCATGTCGATCTCCTCTTCAGGCAGGAAGAGTGTAGTTCGACAGATAGTGCATTGGATATTTCTTGGTTGCTGTCTTGACTACACCAATAAACCTGAGACCAATCGTCTTCAAGCGAAGGGCAGTCTGGACAGATGCAAAGTAGCTGTCGGCACAGATGACTCTGTCGGTGTTCCCCCAAGCTTTCACTAAGTCGTAGGCAACGTTGCAGCCATGAGTGTACCTGTGGCCGCGGGATTACAAGAAGGAAATAGTTAGATAAGCAAACAAAGTCATGAGTAAGCGGACAAGCAAGAATAGTAGTACGTACCCATTGGTGTGGTCTTCCTGGGCTCCTTCTTGATCGCGTTGGTCTGCCGTCTCTGTTGCTTTGACCAGCTTCAGTTTCAACATGATGGATGTAATACCATCAGCAGAGTTTTGAATCTCGCATCCATCTTCAGGCTTTCTGTCAAGAGCAATGTAGTGAGGCAAGCCTATGTTGATCCAGCTTCCACCAAGGCCATACCAGCGGCACATTGATTCGTCCACACAGATAATCCAAGACGGATCAAAGAACTACTCTCGGTGTTCATTGAATCGGTCGACCCATCCTTGAACACGCATCCATCTGTACTCTTGGTTCCCCATGTCAGAAGGCTGTTGTTCCGGCTGAGCACTCCATACCATGAACCGAGTCAACTCTTCGAATCTGCTCTTGGTCATACCGGTCTTTCCCAAGTTTGGAGATGGAATGTACTTGCGGCCATTGTTCTCTGTCCAAAGAGTCTGTCGGTCACCAAACTCGAATCGGGTGATCAAGAGATTAATGCCAATGCACTACGCTAAAAGCTAGTGTAAAGATCTTTCGAGTGTTTTGAGTTTGAGAGAATGAAAGTTATGAGAGAGATTAAGAAAGCTATGAAAACTAATCAACGAGAGAGATCATCATCAAGGGAATCGTAGATCTGGCTTCCCGGGGAGACTATAAAGTGTGATAAGAGTAGGTTGTGTAGTATCCTCGTCTCTCCACGATCTAAACGGAACGCGTGGAAGTTTGTCTAGCCATGGATCTAGAAGCGTGGAAGTACTCCACATGGCTAAATATCTAGAGCGATTGTTCATCATCACCCTAGTATGACTAGCGGTCATTGAGAACCCTTCTAAATGACTATTCACGAGAGATCAGTCATGAGTCGAACTCAAACCCTATCTAGGATCGAGTCGGAATAGGCTAAGAGCCGTGTATTGCATTTGCCCCTGACAAGGGTCACAGAAGGCGCGACAGCATCGGACAAGGAGAACAATGATTTAAAGTGCGGGGCACTCTCATAGATTTGGATGTAGACATTGCGTCGCACGATGGCAATCCTACAAGGGGATCAGGCCTGTATGGGTATATACCTTATGTTCCAAGTCTGGTAGACTGTGCCGCCGCTTGGCGGTAGCATGTTGGAGCCGTACAGTCATTGTCATTGACTCGGTCTATAGTGTAAGGACCTTGTACTTTGGCTGACCGTACTTGCGGTGCTGATACTGTTGAATATCACAGTATCGTTGACATTGTATTGAAGGGACACGCATTGCGTTTTCCCTATGTTTTTTGTTGTGTTGGATTATCTTGGCGACGTTCCTTAATTACTTCCAGTTGGCTTCGAAACGACGTTGTGAATCGCGTCACGATTGAACACGAGTGTGCGGGGTTGCACGCAGGTGGTATAAATCGTGGATTCATTGCAAGCGAACCGCCGTTGAGGACTTCATCCCAGGATCCATTCACTGAGGTCGTCTTGGCACTTGATGTTTTGAACAGCGATCAAGTTACGTATGGTTTGATGAGCACGCTCGACCATAGAGTTGGCTTGAGGGTTACGCTGGGTGATGAACTTGCGACGAAGTCCATATTCATCCCGGAGTGTTCTTTCGACCTCTGCGCGGAACTCGCGTCCTCTATCATGATAACATCGGCAGGCCATGGATACGAGTAAGCCACGTTTTGTCTAGGACGATGGCACTTCGTTGCTGCCTTGAGCAGATCTTGCAATCTCGAACCATTCCGTTACGGGATCAATCATTGTCAAGCAATGAAGTGTGCAGGATTCTTTTTTCTTGGATCCCCGACGTTGTAAGGGCCTATCAGGTCAACATAGTCTTTCCCAAGGATCTCCTCGCAAGTCTTGGAGGCATCAATCCCAGTTACGCGTCTTGGTTTGTTCATGGCAGCTTGGCAACGCTGACATACGCCTGCACAGTCCTGCGCAGTCCTTTCCAGGTGTAGTGTTGGCTATGGTTAGTTCCGTGGAGTCTCGCCAGGTGCATCAGCACACCATGGTCATTCAACTAGCTTTTTCTGCATAGCTTTAGGTAAGACGATTTTCTCGTCCTTTACTACTAAGTCGTAGGACTTATCCCCTCTAGGAAAAGATTGCTTCTTGTAGTCATTTGGCTTGTCCCTGAGGAGCTTCTTGATATCGTTGTCGTCTTTCTCGACGATGTTCGATCTCGGGGAACGAGAGAGGGAACTCCAAGGGAAGTCCTCTTCGTCTGCAGCCAGAGTCAGCGTTTTCGCTGGCGTCCATCTGTTCTGAAGAACGTCGTTGTTGGAGATGTTAGTCTCGACAACGCATCAGCGACGATGTTCTGTTGCCCTTGATGTACCGTAGTTCAGGGCTCGTATTCTTCCAGAATAAGGCGCCATGCATTACGCGATCGGTATTGAAGTTCTTACATGTAAGATTTTGTGGTCCGTATGTACACGATCTTCTGTCCTAGAAGAATGTTACGGAACTCTTTTGAGTTTCTACGATACTGAGAAGTTCCTTCTCGGTAACTGTGTATACGTGTCTGACAGGGTTGAGCTTCCTGCTGTAGAACGTATAGGTTTTCCCTCTGGAAAATTACTGCACCTAGTTGAGTATCACTCGCATCCGTGTGGATACCGAATGTATCGTTGAAGTCAGGGTAAGGCGAGCAAGGTTTCTTTGCTGATGATCTTCTTCTCTGGCTAAAGGCCTTGTCTTTTCCGCTTCCCATTTCCACTTCGTTGTTTTGGAAGTCAACGAAGCGGTGGGGCCAGTACATGTATCTTCTAATCCACATGTCTCGATAGTATGTCACTAGTCCAATGAATCTACGGAGTTCCTTCCGTTTGGTAGGAAGAGCGATTCTGTGATCGCGTCTATTTCTTGGTTATAGGTTGGATCCCTCCTCGAGTAATCCAGTAACCTAGATACTCAAGTTCTCCCTTGCGAAGAAGGACTTGTGAGCATTGATCTTAAGTCCGCTTCTCGAAGCCTTCAGAGAACTTCATCCAACTTTCAACGTGATCTCGCTAGATCGCGTTAGTTAGGATGAGGAGATCAGTCAATGTATGCACGGACGTATCTAGGTCGTGCATTAGTGTTCCCATCTTCTCCTGGAAGATGTCGGGATATTACATAGGCCCATTGGCACCTCTGGTACTCTACTTCCCCACGGGAGTACAATGTACGGTTGCTTCGAGTGAGGTGACAGCTCGATGTGATAGTATCCCATATTCAGGTCTAGACTAGTAGCGTACTTGAATCCGTCTAGGTTCAAGAGCATGTCCTGTATTTTTTGGATAGGATAAGGCTTCCGCTTAATCCTTTTGTTCAGTTTCCAGAAATTCAGAGATGAATCTGACAGATCCATCTTTCTTGGGAATGATGAAATTGGTGCCGCCCACTCGGAACGGTTTACTTCTTGAGTACTCCTGCCTTCGCAGAGACGTTCAACCTCCATTTTAAGAGTGTTGGTATGAACCCGTGGAATAGGTTAAGCTCTGGCATGATAGGGGGTAGCATCAGGGAGAAGTTCTACTTCGTAGTCGTCCATCTGCCACTTTCCTAAAGTACCATCGAATAGGTCAGAGTACTCCGTCAGTAAGGAATGAAGCTGTTCCTTCTCTTGCCTGGTTTAACTGATCTTGACTTTGGCAACCTGCCTTAAGTCAGCTTGTTGTATTTCGCATCAAGAATCTTCTTTGAGACGATCTGCACTGCCATCAACAGCGTAGGATCAGAAATGAAAAAGTTTTCTTCTTCATTGGTGTCGCTGTCTTTCATAGGAATAGATGCCGTCCCATTCCACTGACATGGTAGTGAAATCGAACTTGAAATCTAGATCAGAGAGATTGTCTCGACCTATGATCATGTCATACGCCCCCAAGCTCTTGGTGACGGGTAAATCCACTCGATAATTCTATCTTCGTGGAATCAGGAATATAAATGCACCCTTGCACTTCGTGCTAGTGTTTAATTCTCCTGCAGGGGTAGTCCCCATCGTTTGGACGCCCCCAGATCCTTCATCGTATTTCTTAGCATGGGGTTGAGCAATCAAGGTTCCGGATGCTCCTGTATCCTAAGCAACGGAGTGTAACGGGTTTTGGTTTCCCTTTTTCTCGCTTGTTAAATCTAACATAACGATGGGTTTGAGGTCTCTTGTCTTGCGACGTTTACGAGTTGGTTGGCCACGGACGAGGTTAACGATGCTAAATAGATCATCAGAGTCTAGTTGAGCAGCTTCTAGGCAATCATCTAATTTGCCGTAGTGTTCATCAGTTGCAAACAATTCTTGTTACATATTAGTGAGATATCTTCATCACTTTGTATGAGAAATCGGAACATGGTTCCGTTGAGTCATCACCTGGCCTAATCCTCAGATAGAGATTTCTCCATCAAGTGATTGAAATTGATGAGGAGTTGTCCTCATTGTCAGAATCTTCTGATTGCGCTTGGCAAAATGGTTGCGAAGTTTGCAAGTGGGTGCACGAGTATCGTCGATCTCGTTTTCTCCGTCATTGTCAACGAGAGGAAAAATGGGTTTTTCACGCAATGTTTTTCGAAGTTGCGGACGCATGCTTTCCTTGAGCCATTTCATGGTGAAGGAATAGGTTGAGGTAGCTGAAAGCTATTGTGTTGTTAACAAAATGCACTACGCTAAAGCTAGTGTAAAGATCTTTCGAGTGTTTTGAGTTTGAGAGAATGAAAGTTATGAGAGAGATTTAGAAAGCTATGAAAACTAATCAACGAGAGAGATCATCATCAAGGGATCGTAGATCTGGCCCCCCGCGGGAGACTATAAAGTGTGATAGAGTAGTTTGTGGTAGTAATCCTACGTCTCCACGATCCTAAAACGAACGCGTGGAAGGTTTGTCTAGCCTGGATCTAGTAGCGTGGAAGTACTCCACGCTGGCTAAATATCTAGAGCGATGTTCATCATCAACCTAGTATGAACTAGCGCGGTCATTGAAGAACCTGTCTCAAATGACTATACACGAGAGACTAAGTCATGAGTCGAACTCAAACCCTATCTAGGATCGAGTTCGGAATAAGGCTTAAGAAGCCCGTGTTTGACTATTCACGAGAGACTCAGTCATGAGTCGAACTCAAACCCTATCTAGGATCGAGTCGCGAATAAGGCTAAGAGCCGTGTATTGCAGCAAGCCACTTCAAAATCTCACCGATAGATGTCACCTTGCGAGATTCCTTCACAAGGACCTTGTTGGTTTCTGTCATCATGTAATAAAGCTGTTCCTTGGGGAAGCATGCCATAAAGAAATCATAAGGATTGAACTTCGACTTCTTGTTCCTTGAAGACACGGTCGCATCACAGCCAGGAGTGTACTCGCGACCACTGTACTGGCATCTCATCTTCCACATCCGGCGGCTTGCTGGGCCATTCGTGTCGACATCAGTGGGCTTATCTGTGTACCAATCCATGCCATGGTTCGATGACACTGGTGTCCGTCCAGTTGGGGAGGGCTGTTGTTCCGGATTTTCAGGAGAAGAACCCTCCACGCTGACGCTTTCTGATTCGCTATTCGCTGTTTCTTCTGCTGTAGCTGTAGCTGTTTCTTCTGTAGTAGGTGTGGCTTGTCCTTCCTCATTTCTTGGTGGTTGGCGGGGGAGGAGGAGGAGGTGGTGGAACAGCTGGAGGGGGATTGCCATTGCCTTCCACGCTGGTTGGTTCGGGTGTTGGATTCGCTGTTGGATCCGCTGCCTTCAAGCTCTGCATGGCAATTTCCACGTCCTTCTCAGTATCTCCCACCTTGTACAATGCTCTGATGAATGTAGTGTCTCGCTTTGCATTGACATTGCCCCTTCGCTTGTCAACTGAAAGGACTGTTCCTTTCAGCCAAGTCGTGCTCGCTGCCGCCCCAAAGATGCGACCGGAATCTCGACTGACATGCTTCGCCTGGGCCCAACACACACCACCAACTTGGCGACGGCTATCCAGCACTACAGGAGGCATCTTGCTGGCTTTGGAGTGACGAAATGAAGGAGGAAAGAGCGTTCAAAGAGGCCATGGTGAGTTTTCTTTTCGATCGAAACGAAAAGTGAAGAAAAAAGCTGTCGCGTGCGAAACGATCCGATTGCCCGCAAGCCAGAGCCTGTTACCCATGAAAATTGGCTCTCGCACCAGTCAATTAACCTACCACATGGTCTATTAACTATGTACAAAAGAGCAAGCATGTTAAAGTAGCTATTCATTACTGAAGATTGTTGATAACGAGCTTGCTGATTTCCTTTGTTAATTAACAACGCGTTGTTAATTAACAAAGCTAGAAGGCTAGACATTAGCACAGCAAAATCGAACTGTACGGCTGTACCGTTTCCAGTACAACAAGTGTATGGTACCATCAATACTTCTACCGTACGTCAGCTAGCTAGGCTGGGTAATGCGTGCTCACTCATGATTCCTTGCACTGTGGATCCGGCTCACCTACCTGTTTCATTGTTCCGCTTCCCCTCGATACAGGTCATGTTCTACGATTAGATTCATCATTCTTTAGAAGACCACTCAATTGTGGGGTTTCTCATGTTTTTTGTTGCCACAATTAACCAAGGCACCAAGAGGAATATCATACAATAAACTTTTTTTAAAATAAAGACGAGACCATGAGATCTGATCCAGAAGACACCACTCTCCAAATGACGTTCGACGACCATGGTGATGAACTGAAAACCAAAGCAGCAACACCCCGAACCATTGGTACTGTTATTGCGGGATCACCACGTTTTTTTGGGGCCGTGTTGATCCTGGTCATGGTGAGTGTTCAGAACGTCCATCGATTCTATCAAGCAGCACCACGAGAAAACAGCAACAGCAACAGCAGAAGTCGCAACGTCATGAAAATGACAGAGGAGGAGGAGGAAGAAGTTGACACGTACACTTTGGTGGTGGTTCACTGCAAGGCCAATATTACGTGGCTCGATGAAGTCCCGTCGGATTGGAGAATCGTCCTTTACAACAAGTGCAACAACAAAAAAGTGCAAAAGGTAATACCCAATGTCACTCTGACCCAGCACGTCCCTGCCAATGCTGGGGAAGAAGAGTGCAATGGATATCTGGATTTCATGTACGACTACTACCACAATCTGAGCACCGTCACGGTATTCATGCACGACGATGGACTGATACCCTACGATACCAAACACGAGGCCAAACTCTACCATACCCCATTTTCTACCTTTGAGCCTATTGTCAATGTCACCAAACAGTTTCTCACTCCACAACATCCATTCCTACACTTGGGAAAACTTGAAATCATGGAAAAGTGGGGAAAGGATCCTTACTGGGGACTAGCCCAAAAGATTCTATGGCCCTACTTTGCTGTTCCGGTTCCTAATAAGGACAACAACAACACCAGTACCAGTATGATTCCCCTGGAACAACAAAAAATGAAACTCCCAAGGCATCCCCAAAAGACGTCCTTCAAACCCAGTGCCCATTTTGCAGTCCACAAACAACAAATACAAAAACGACCACAATCCACCTATTGGGCCATCCTCCAACAATCGCGATTTGCATCACAGGTGAAAGACAGCTACCCCAATGCCAGGCAATTCTGTTGTGCCATGGAACGCACGTGGCATGTCTTTTTTGGAGAACCACATTTGTTGCCCACACGGGCCATTGCATCCGATCTACTCAACATGACCAAATGTCAGTTTTGTGAAGGATAACTCGGCCATCATTCATTCCATGGTTGGTTTGAGTATCAGTACTGGTCATGCAGGCTCTGTCCTCACCAAAGGCACGTATCCAATCCACACTTGATTTGGCAGCGCTCGAGATCTTGCCCTGGCTTCGGTTGTTGACACATCGATTCAATTCCCGTGAAAAGGATTCTTCAGCAAAGAGTTCCGTTTCCTTGCAGATCTTGTCGGGGAATGACGAACCCGCTCGGTGACTTGCTAGGTGCTCGAATTGATTCAGTGTCGCGGTGCGGCTAAATTGCAGCTGCGCGCACTCATTTGGGCCGAACGAAAGGAATACCGCAACACCTAGCTAGTTCGTTACTAATCGAATGATTAAACTCTGGTCTTTTTCAGCGCATGTACCTTGGGCTTTTTTCGTAAGGGAACGCACTATAGTGGCTTGTGTTCTATTCAGAGTTCTGCCATGCCTCATGGTCGGCACGATTACATTCGATTCAAACAAAAAATCCAAGGATTGGTGCTTCGGTGGTCTTTCTCGTCACGGTGAATGACCACAAAGACGACCTTCCTTCCGCGTATAGTAAAATGATGTAGTCATGGATTCTTATCCTTGGCAATCACTCAGTTGATATAGATCTCTCGCATTGGGACCGTTGTCGCTCCTCCCCTGAATCCGTTGGCGGCACCATTCCCACTGCATGTTGGTGTATGTTGGTTCGTTCATTCGTTCGTTCGTTCGTTCGTTCGGGCCGGTATCCAAATATGTGGAAGCATTCCAATCATCCCGAACCCTTGTACAGTACCCACACGAATTGAGAAATCACGTTCTGGTTGCTGGTCCTGCTGTTAGCCCCAATAGCACATTTTTTCGACGTTTCTTCATTTCAAGTCATTTCATTTCGCGGAGAATGGGATCGACAATGACAGGACCGTTGACTGGCCCCGGGTTGGAGGATGTCCAATTGTGACAGAGGACACAGTCTGTCATGTCCAGCAGATCGGATGCCATGGCTCTCTTGGGGAGTACGGCCGGTTGTCCAAAAAAGACATGCCACATACGTTCCATGGCACAACAGAATTGTCTGGCATCAGGATAGTGCTGTCCCTTGGTTTGCCGACTGAGCTGCACCTGTTGCAGCAATGCCCAGTAAGTAGATTGTGGTCGTTTTTGAATTTGTTCCTTGCGAACGGCAAAATGAGCACTGGGTTTGAAGGATATAAGTTTGGGTGGTTTGAGTGATTCCAGCTGGATGATTTCACCATGTTGATTGTAGTGTGGAATAGAAAAGCAGGGCCATACAGTGTGCATGGCATCTCCGTGATACCAATCGGCCCCCCATGGTTCCCCCATTTCCGTGACACCGAAATGCAGGAATGGGTTATCTTTGGTAAGGTATTTTTGAGTGACATTGACAATGGGTTCAAATGTATGAAAGGGTGTGTGGTAAAATGTTGCCTTGTGTTGTGTATCGTAGGGTATCAAACCATCATCGTGCATGAATACAGTAACGGTGGTGAGCTCGTCGTAGTAATCGTGCATGAAGTCGAGGTAGCCATTGCATTCTTCTGCCAATTTGTGGTTGGAAGGAGTGTGTCGGATAAGTCTCTTTAGTTTGGGCAATTCTTTTTTGGTGTTTCGCTTGCACTTGTCATAGACGACGATGCGCCAGTGGTTGGGTACTTGATGGAACCAAGTAATATTGGCCTTGCAGCGAACTACCACCAATGTATAGGTGGGATCTTCATCTCCCAACTCCTCATTTTCTCTCTTGGTCACGTCCTTTGGTGCGTTACTATGAAGGGATCGTCGTCGGGGTTTGGTTTGAATATTATTATTTTTGTTGTGGACAACCGGCATGCCACAGGTTCGACTAATGTTTAGCAGCATGTCTCGCACTTGCTTGGAATTGTCTGGTTGTTGGGATGATGACATGACGACGGTGTTGTTGACTCGAATGAATCGGTTCATAGTGAGAACCACGAGGACCATCAGGAATGTAAAATACCAAAAGGAAGCCCTCTTGAGCAGTGAAAAAGTCATGGCCCACAGTCTCTGCACTCTCTGTCGTCCACTGCTGGGCCACTTGCTTCTGAGGAAGGAAGAAGGAGATCTACGAATCATGAGTACCGTACTAGTGGGTATGTATCAACAAGAACACAATACCAGGTACCAGCACCACGCAGTGCAATACATACGGCGAAAGAGGTGTTGACTTTGCCTTTCTCGCAAGTCGTCTCTACATGTAATCGCATTCAAGGTGGTTTGAAGTTTTGACCGGAATGGAATGGAATCGAGTGATAGTCTGAGTCGACTGAGTCGAGTCGAGTCGAGTCAATGAGTGGGTCATAAATGAGGCGTTAGGGTTAAGGAGATGCGTCACTTGCCTGTCCGTCGAAACTTCAATCCGGAACACCGCAACCAATCATTTGTTTTTTTCTCTCAACCCAACCTTTTCGGAACAATGACAAACCTGACCTGACGAGATAGTCTACCCCACAAATATTTGTTCTGTGGGCAGCCATTCATCTACTCACTTCCCACAAATAAAAAACAAGCATTATTGCAACTAATAATCCTTGACCTTCACATAATATTGCTGAACCTACAACCTCCCAAGCAACCCTTTGCCTTGCAAAAGAATTTAGGTCCTATCTTTTTTCCTTTCCATTTCCCTCTCCTTTCGATTTTACCATGCCCGAAAGCCCCAGCGACAAGAAAGAGCGCAAAGCTCGTTTGAAGGAAGAAGCGAAAGAATTGGGCATTAGTTACGATGAGATGAAACGTCGGCACAAGAGCCGCAAGCGTGAAGCCGAAGCCTTGGAATCGTCGGAACACAAAGTCGAAGCGCAGCGCATGAGGAGTTGGTCCAAGGGAGATGAAAATGATGGCGACGCCTCTAATAACCCCAGCAACTCTACTAGCACTACTCTGACGGAGGAACCCTCGGCCAAACGCCGTCGTACCCGATCCATGGACGCCGCGGAAGAAAAGGCAGCATTGGCAGAACAAGCCAAGAGTACCAATCCTGATGAGTGGCGCAAGGAACACAGCATTACGGTACAAGGCCACGGGAGCCATCGTGGAACTACGGAAATTGCCACTCCCTTTTTTACGTTTGATCAAACACCGTTTCATGCCAATATTCAACGTTCCTTTCAACAAGCGGGATTTGAACGTCCGTCGGCCATTCAAGCACAAGCATGGCCCATTGCCATTCAACAAACCGATATGATTTGCATTGCCAAGACGGGATCTGGAAAAACCTGTGGATTCTTGTTGCCCGCGTTTCATCAACAGTTGCAACTCAGCGATGGGAAACCACCGAATCCTCGTCGCGGTGGTCCTCCCGTCAAACCCGTGCTACTCGTGCTGGCACCCACACGAGAATTGTCGGTACAAATCATGGAAGAATGCCAAAAATTTGGACGACCCATTGGAATGCGCAGTGTCTGCTGTTATGGCGGAGCTGCCAAGTATCACCAGATTCAAGCGCTGGAACGGGGTGTCGAAGTCGTCATTGCAACACCCGGGCGTCTCAATGATTTGTTGGAAATGAGGAAAGCAGATCTCAGTCACATCAAGTATTTGGTCTTGGATGAAGCTGATCGGTATGTACACGTATACATGGATTTTGATGAGTTGTTTTGCTGCACTTGATCAGGATGCTCACCTTGTGTCTTTTGGTTGTTTCTATTATTATTATTATTATTATGTAACAGAATGCTCGATATGGGATTCGAGCCACAGATTCGCTCCATTATTGAAAAGATTCCCACGGAACGACAGACCATGCTCTTTTCTGCCACTTGGCCACGAGAAATTCAACGATTGGCACATGATTTCTTGAAAGATCCCATTCAAATCAATGTGGGTGAAGTCAATGCGCTCGTTGCCAACAAGGATATCCAACAAACCATTCAAATGTGCGAAGATAACGACAAATATGATAAGCTCAAGGCTATTCTACAAGAACTAAAGGATTCCGTCAGTAACAACAAGGACGGTGATGATGATGACAAGAAGAAACACAAGAATGGTAGTGCTGGTGGTCCACAAGCACACCAACATGAAAAAGTCATTGTCTTTGTCGCCAAAAAGTTTAGTTGCAATGATTTGGCCAATCGACTTTGGGACGAAGGATTCGCCGTCGATTCCCTGCATGGAGATCGACCCCAATGGGAACGCACCAAAGTCATGCATGCCTTTAAAAGTGGTCTCCTACGGATCTTGATTGCCACCGATGTGGCCAGTCGAGGATTGGATGTCAAGGATATCGGAACAGTCGTCAACTACGACATGCCCATTGGAGTCAATGGCGTCGAAGATTATGTCCATCGCATTGGAAGGACCGGGCGTGCCGGTGCCAAGGGGAAAGCATTTACCTTTTTCACTCGTGGGGACAAGAAATGCGCCACGAAACTCGTGGAAGTCCTCCAAAAATCGGATCAAACCAATATCCCGCCGGAACTCTTGGCCATGGTGCGACCTTCGTTTGGACGTGGAGGTGGCCGTGGACGCGGTGGCAGAGGAGGGTATCAAGCCAGTCGTGGCGGTGGCGGACGGAATTACATGGGAGGCGGCGGTGGCCGTGGTGGGTACGGCAGAGGTGGTGGATCGTACGGTGGCGGAGGAGGTTATGGAGGATCCTCGTATGGTGGTGGAAGAGGAGGAGGAAGAGGTTACGGTGGCCGGGGAGGAGGTCGTGGAGGTGGCCGATGCTATGGTCGTTAGGAGTGACGAGCGAGACGGTGATACAGAGAGTTGTACAGAAGGAACTTGCCCCCCAGGAGTTTGGTTGGCTTGGCTTGGCTTGGCTCTGCGATTGATTGATTGATGTAATGTGTGCATAATTTCTTTTTAAAAAACAATATATTTCATGACTTGGTTGCTATGTGGAAGGGAAGGCGTCAAGTACTCGGAAAGGTCGTGAAGCCATGGCAACCGGATGCATATGGTTGAACGCCTTGGAAAGAGCCAAAATTTCTGAACTCATATTTGACAATTGGAAACACCAAGCCAAAAAGTCCTTCCTTGCACGCAACATGCCGGCCATCCCAATCGAGAAGGTCAACCTCTACGGAGACAATGACGGTTCAAGCATTCTGATGGATCCAAGATGCTTCATCGACCATTTCATTCAACGCTCTCTCTTGAGTAACACAGAACATGCAGATGCAGCTGCTGGAACAACGCTGGCCACCACATCAACGACATGAAAACCATCGTGAAAGAGATCTATTTCCTACAAAAGTCGATGTGGGAGTCGCAAGCTGAAACAAGAAGCACGGTGCGAGATCTCGCTCTACAATGTCACCGAGTCAAAGTTGGCCTAAACATTTTGCCAAATCTTCCCAACTGTCAGGACGCAATCGTTCCTCACTAGCTAGTTTCAGCCAACACTTCTTGGTACAACTCCCTATCGATAGTAAGCCTTTTGTTCCTCCCTCTTCTGACGATTCACCTTTTTCTTCCTCCTGACGATTCGTCAACGACAGTTTCTTGTTGCAAGCAGGGAGCAACTTGACCCTTTCCATACTAGCATAATGCCAATTAGCTAATTAATGGCACCCTTCAACAAGCAAAACCAGCAATGGGTCCGGTATCTGGTATTTGCTACTAGGGTCCAGCTAGCTCTACCTTCAACACCCTTCCTCCTCCGCCACTACTATTAGGTAGGTATCGGTACTACTCGAAGCAACACGATGATTCCTCAACGATCTTGCGCTTCTCGTCATTTCCTCCAAACTCCCGTGCTTGGCGAACTGCTGCGGGCAACTATTCACCGCACCTGGCACATTTGCAAGAAGTTCCGCTAGCTAGAGCTTTTACCATGTCCTTCTAAAAGCAGACTCGATTCGAATATATACTTATCTTGTACCCGCCACTTCTTTATCCAATTCAAGCCCCCAGCCACCATCCCCAGGCTCGCTAGCTAGCTACTAATGCAGGGGATGGTGATGAGGGATGGATTTCTGGCTGTTGTCGTAAACATCTCCCGTGTGGAGGGGATGATGATGGCATCCGAAGCAAGTTAGTTACTTGGCAAATCCCGCACTGTGGCAGCCAGCCAGGTATTCCAAGATTGTACCGGTATAGTATTCACATAATTCGCTGATACAACTTTTCCAAAGGTTGATTACTGTATTACTGTATTATCCAGGTCAATGAATTCCTATGACTGCCTGAAGCAGGGGACCGCATGTACGGTAGGAAGAATCATCGTTGGGGACTTGATGGGCATCGTCGCCGTGGATAGCACCGAATATAAGTCTTTTTTCCTCGCCCCGGCGGGAGTGCCGTTCTCCCACTGGCTTCGCTGGCTAGCTAGATCTACTTGCTCTACTAGCTAGCTCTAGCTAGCTGGCTAGCTAGCTAGCTACAGCGTAGAGCCTGCTGCTTTTGCGTTTGCCTCAACAACATCAACAAGGCCAAGACCAGCGAGGAGTAAAATTAAACTGTTGTGATACAGTAAAAAATTTATTAATACCAGGTGCTGCTTGCTATGCATTGGCCGCAGTACGGTAAATCTCTCGGTGTATCATTGTGACGTCAGAGACAAATACTAGTTAGCTGCAGGGTCATCTTTCGTGTAAAGAGGAGGTTTTAGCTTCCCCCCGAACGGTAGTTGCGGTAAATAGTGGTCACGCTCTATTCATTTTTTCAGAGAAAACAATAGTACCTCAACTACCTGATTTCAACGTCTTTTTCCTGGTTTGCCGTCTCGCTCCGAATTCCTCGCCTGTTTTGGCCTTGCCAGCAACAACCAACACCACAACCATTTGCCTCTATTGTATTGAGGATAGAAAACAAGACAAGATAAGATGATGCACGACAGTAGCTCTAGTTCGAACCTGACGAGCAGCAGTGGCTCTAGCGACTCGTCTACTAGCAACCGCGCTGGCAGTGGTGGCGGCGGCGGCGGTGATATTGAGAATGCCATGGCGGCGCTTCGCGAGAGAATTCGGAGCCAAGCGGGATCTCTGCTGAACAACATTGCGTCTACCGTACAGAATACGTCCCGCAGTACCAGTGAACCAATCCTACCATCTGTCACTACAACAACTACACGTACTACTACTAGCAGTAGTAGTCAAGCACGAACCACTTCATCATCAACAGCAGACCAATCCTTCTTGTCCATGTTCCGCTTGTCGCAAGAAAACGGTCAAGATCCACGAGAAAACGGACACAGTCATTACAATCGCAATCATCATCGCAATAATCGCAATAGTACACCCATGATGCTTCCGGATTCCTCCCACGATGAAATCCATCTCTTCCACGATGACGCGCAAAAGGACTCGGTTGTTCTTACGGAAAGTTCCGACGAATCATCCTCGAGTCATGCAGAGCGATTTCCATTTCCCTCTTCCATTACACGATCCGTCTCTGCTGCTAGTAGCAGTACAGGTACTAGTACTAGTCGCTCTAGTTTCTTTCGAGCGCGCAACAAGGATGACGATGACGACTACACAAGCCAAAACAAGGATAGTAGAAGACCGTGGAATGAAGAATATGAGCAATCTCAATCGTGGAATCAATCATGGAATGACGACTCCAAGGCGTTTCCATGGGACGATAACAACTTGAATACTAATAATAATAAAAAGCCAGACGAGGAAAGCATCATCAATCATCATCATCCATCCAGCAGCAGCAGCAGTCAACCACCACCACCGTGGAATAATAATAATGAGGACACGACGGAAAAAACCCATTCCAGTCGGTCCAGTCGGTCCACCAGCAGCAGACCGTGGATTGATGACACGACGTCAAGACCTTGGATGAAAGACAATAGTGACAACAACAACAACAACAATGACGCCAATGTCAAGCCACGAAGAAAAGTACCCAGTCGGTCTCAATCCTATGACCCTTCGCGGTTGTCGAGACCTTGGGACAATGATGACAAGCCCCAAGAAATCCACTCTAGTCGGTCTAGTAGACCGTGGAATGACAATGACGACGACAAGCCAGAAGAAATCACCTCCAGTCGATCGACATCGTGGAATCAAGACAAGACAGAGAAGAGCGCATCCAATCTGTCTAGTAGTAGACCGTGGGAGGACGACAAGCAGAAGGATTCTCCACCGTGGAATAATGACAATGACAACCACAACCACCACCACCACAACCACAAGACCAAGGATCCTACTAAAAAGGCCACTTCTACTTTCAAAAAGGAACCTCCTCCTCCCAACCTCGAACCAGCCAGTGATGATAGCAGCAGTGATGGAAGTAGTAGTGATGGAAGTAGTAGTGATGACGGTAGTGTCGGAGGCAACTATCCACCTCTGATGGAACAACAACAAACTGCTGCCAAACACAAACACAAACCAAAGGCTCCCCCAAACAACAACAACAACAACAATGATAGTGACAGTGATGACAGCAGTGTCCAAATCAAGTTGATTTCAAAGTCCAAAAAGTATCCCATTGTGGATCTCGAAAAAGTGGTAGAGCACAGTAATCGAAGTGAAGACGATGATGCTAGCTACCCTCCCATCTTGCACCAGCAGCAAAAGAAATCAAGTTCCAGCAAAGATCCAGACAGTGATAGTGATGATAGCATCCAAATCAAGCTGATTTCAAAGCCCAAAAAGTATCCCATTGTCGACCTTGAAAAGGTGGTGGAACACAGCAACCGCAGTGATGATGATGACGCTAGCTACCCGCCGGTCTTACAGCAGCACAAATCAAGTTCCAGCAAAGATCCAGACAGTGACAGTGATGACAGCTTCCAAATCAAGCTGATCTCAAAGCCGAAAAAGTACCCCATTGTCGATCTTGAAAAAGTGATAGAGCACAGCAATCGAAGTGAGGATGATGACGATGCTAGCTATCCTCCAAAGTTGGAGCAAAGCAAATCAATCCAAAAATCAAGTCTCAAAGTTCCGTCCAACAGTAGTGGTGACAACTTGAAAACGTCGACCAACCAATGGGAATTTTCGGTTGCGGATTTTCAGAATCATCCAAGTGGCAACGATAGTAGTGAAGAGGAGGAACCGGTTGTGGTAAAAAAGGCGGTAGCAAAGAGGAAATCTTCCGTCATGTTCAAACTTCCCGACGATTTCACCGATTCCGACGACGACGACGATAAGGATGCCAAGCTCAAATCAATGATGCTCAAAAAACCACCGATTCGTCCATCCATTCCTCGGCCATCACTGGCTAGCTTCAAATCCTCAGACAGTAATGATGACAACAACAACAACAACAACAAAAGCAACAGCTACGATGATTTCGGTCTACAAAATGTCAGAGAAAAAGTCAGATGCGGCAATGATTCCAAAATTGGACTTGTCCTCTGCTTTTTGATTCCGCTCGTCTGGGCTGCTCTTGTCCCCCTTGCGTTGATCTACAGTAACAAAGTCGAGACGGTGGCTCCTTCGATTGCACCCACGGGGGCTCCCACCGGCATGCCCACCATACTCCCCACAACCAATCCACCCACTCCGCTCCCGCCTCTGTTTGCCATTCTACCGGCATACACCGAACAAGCCCTGTCTTTACCAAATTCTCCACAAAGCAAAGCACTCCAATGGCTGGTCGAAGATCCTCTTTTTAGCACGTATGATGTGGCACGACAAGCACAACGATTTGCATTGGCGACATTCTACTATGCCACCAAGGGCGAGAACTGGACGCTAAACAACAATTGGCTCTCTGTGGAGTATGGAATGCACGAGTGCTTTTGGTATGCCCAAACCAATGTCTGCAATGGTCTACAGGAATACACCGTGCTGGAACTCAATGACAACAACTTGGAAGGAGTCCTGCCTCGAGAAATATCCATGTTGACTGCCCTGCAACAGATCCATTTGCAAGAGAACAAGATTATGGGAAGTATCCCTTCCACGGTGGCACAGCTCATGGACATGCAAGTCTTGGATCTGCAAGACAATTTCATCACGGGACCCATTCCCACAGAACTTGGCCTCATGACTGGGTTGCAACAGCTTTGGTTGAATGGAACTCGTGGAGACAGCATGCCCCGGGTAGCTGGCATTCCTTCCGAATTGGGACTCTTGACAGAGCTAGAACAGCTCCATCTAGCAAGGAACAAATTGAATGGCAAGGTTCCCTCGGAACTTGGCTTGTTGCCCAAGTTGGATTGGTTGTCATTGCGTCACAATATGCTGACGGGGGTCATTCCGGAGGAACTTTCGTTGCTTCCAAAATTGAGTTGGATGGATCTGGCAGAGAATTGGTTCCGGGGGAACATTCCGTCCAATTTGGGGTTGCTCAACAATACACTTCGAATCTTGCAGTTGGAGTACAATTCCCTTTCCGGCACAATTCCTTTTGGTTTGAATCGATTGACGAGTGTGCAGCATGTGTGGTTGCAGGAGAATCTGCTGACCGGGTATCTCCCGGTTGGACTGTGCTATTTCAAACGAATCGGCAAGGTGCAAACAATATGGGTCGACTGCGACGAGGTAACGTGCGACTGCAACTGTCTATGTGTCACCCAAGAAGAAGTGTTAGACGAAGCCACTGCAGCTCAGTCCAGGGGGCATGGGTCGTGAGAAACCATGCATTTGGGGGGTCTGAAATGTTGTTTTAGTTTGGCGGCTGCAGTATCGTTTTAAGCCAGGTAATAAGAGTCCGAATCTTGGGACCTGGCGCCTTTGTTATATATGTATCATTATTACGTCCTACAGTCGTAGCTTTAACGCAAGCACGTCTTATCCTCTTTCCTCTTGTGCCTGCCTCATTTCCTTCAACGTCGTCGCGGGAATCGAATCGAATCGATGCAGGCAAATAGATCCCTCTCCCAAAGCCAAACCATAAGACTGTCAACCAGCCGGGATTCACCCAAATTGCAGGACCATTCTCTACCTACTAGCCAGCTGCGTCCGATAACGCATTCTGACCCTCGACAAGGTGCAGCAGGTTTTATTACTAAAACTACTTGCTACTGTTACTTTCTATGCTGGCTGGCCTACACTTTGTTCAATCTTTCATTTCGTTCTTTTCCTGTATTTCTGTTCCATACCTGTTCAGTCATTCACATGGTTGCTGTTGCCTTTTCGGGATCCACTCGCTCCATTGGATGATGCCGTCCTACTGTACTACTACTCGATCTTCTTCCGGCCTTGCCTAACCTTCGGTAATGGCAATCTTGGTAGGTTCCGCGGGTTTCGTCTTGGGAGCGGACACGGTCAAGACACCATTCGAGAGCTTGGCAGAGAGCCTGGAGGTATCCACGTTGCTGCCAATGGTGAAACGCTTTTCGAACCTGGTCTCCATCGTCTTGCCGTCCTTTTCCACCTTGCGGCCTCCATGGACGTGCAACACCCTGCCGTCTTGCTCCAATTGAGCCGTCATCTCGGAAGCTTTGACGCCTGGAAGATCCATGGAGATTTCGTACTTTTTATCATTCTCGTTAATCTCGTAGCCTGGAGACGAGTGACGGAGGACCATGTCGTTAAAGTCTCGATCAAACTGGCTTCGAATCACCGGCATCCAGCAGTCATCAAAGAAGGGGTCCCTCGTCATGAAGGGAGACGGAGCGAGCATTTCTCGGAATCCATAGAAAGGATCGAAAGCGTTACGGTTGAATCGACTGAGGGCCATGGTAGAATAGTTTGTTGAAATACTAGCTAGTATCGAGGATTCTGGGTTGGATGTTTGTGTTGGAGTGCCTTTGTTACTTTTTGTGAGCCTCGGTTCGCGAAGTGTGGGAGTTGGTTTCCCGAAGAGATTGCACGGTTCGGTGCGACTTTCGAAAGTCTTCCATCCTCTTCCAATCGAAGTCACGAGCCAAGTCACGTAACCGTCCCCGGTGTGAATACGAATGACAACCAACATCGCAAACCGTGGAAACTGGTTCGAAGTGGAAGGAAATTTAATGTGACATGGATGCATGGTGTGCCGCCCGAGGTTGCGGTCAGCCAAGGCATCGGGTCTGTAGAGCAGACTACTTGTACCGGTACCGTACGGTACCTACGTGATCCGACGATTCGATTCGATTCATCATTCATCAGGCTGCGCCAAAGAAGTGCCTGACAACCTATTTGGTGACGAAAAGTAAGACTCGACAGGCATGTGCCGCCTGAGGCTGGCTGCTGCGGTTGGGTGTCAGCCAAGGCATCAGTCGGTACAGCAGATTACCTTCGGTCCCGGTACTTGTATCCGACGATTTCAGGCTGCGCCATAGAAGTTCCTGACAACGTCATTAGCGATGAAAAGCTAGACTCCCTAAAATATCGACAAGAGCTGGGAGGGGAGAACCGTTGCACTACGGTATCTTTAGCTATGGTACACGAGGGGTCAGTCAATGGGTATCGTACTTCTGCTCGAACATGACATCGAAGACGCTCGAACAAAACACTGGAAAGACGCATGTCTGCGTCGCTCATGGCTCTTCTTCAGCAAACGTCTCTGTTGGTTCGGTTGGTCTCTCAAGCATAGCATTAGTCTTCATGCCATGCTGCTTTTGCCATGACCTGGAGGGTGCAAATCCTAAACTCAAGGTCATACAACCACAAAACAGCTCAATGGCAGAAGCGGTCATGGCCAAGATAGCGCCGACATCCACCCAGCAGTCAAATTCGTGGCACATGGTCGATTGCAGGGCTGCCAGGACCAGCATCCCGGAAGCAAGGGACAAGATCAACTGGGTCATCCCCAGGAATTCTTCCATGCACGGGGACAGTTGACACCACATGGTCAGAGTCAGTATCAATGTCACCAGTACACTCACGACAAAGCACAAGGCTCCACTGTATCGGCCGTAATTCCAGAGCGCATCAAATGTCTTGGTTTGTTCCGACGTCCAATGAACACATTGTCTCCCCTCGTCGTAGTAGTTGTTTCCATGACGATGATTATTGAGTTCATCCATGGTCTGCCAAAAGCCAACCGAGACACCGCGTAGATTGCGTTCGAACGAATCATGTGTAATCTCCACAAAGTTGCAATCCAAGACCGCATAGCCCAAGCAACACGTCGCGCAAGTGGATAGCAAAATGGGAAAGAGAACCTGACGGCCGTACGGAAACGATGGGATCATCATTGTGGCTGCTGCTGTGGAGGATCTCCTTCCAAGATGGTTTTTGTGGCAATTGGGTTCATTTCTTTCGCATGAATCCTAATGAGGTCCACCTAACTTGGATGAGATCACTTCCCTGCTCTGCCTATCCCATTACAGATGAAGGGGGAAGTTATCTACGGAAGCTAGTAGGCTTACCGATAGTCAAACGAGAAGTGGAAGTCGGGAGTAGCTAGCGTTCCGATTGGACTTGACTCGGATCGACTGCCAGCGGTACGCTACCATGTTGTGTGGTTCCAACATCAAGCTGGTGGCTACCAGAATAACAGGGCGCGTGACCCTACTCTAGGTACTGTAGTAGTAAATTTTACAGATCTTCCGGTTCACTGAGACGTCTCAGTCGGTCCTCACTGATCCACATCAGTCTTTAAGCTAGAGTACTAGTAGAGGGTTATTAGCAGCTGCATCAGCCCCAGCGGCCCACAGTCCTGTGGATACGCAGGATCTTCGTCGCCACACATACATTGATACGAGGCAAGTATAGCATCTAGAAGCTAGCTAGCTAGAGCATGTTTCTCCCATGGTGTCTATGGTAAGGTTGTGCGTGTCAGTCCTGCGCAGCAAAAAGGAGGCACATACTTCCATCGACGAAAGCAAGTCACGACGAAGAGCAAAAGAAGCCACACATCACCAGCGCATGAACAATCATAGGAAGCACTATTAAAATTGCATTGTACAGGAGTTGTCTGCACACTTTTATGCAGCCAGTTGCACACTGCGAGTTAGCCTACCAGCTGGGAGTCTAGAAACAACTGGTCCGGTAACCAAGTCCTGTGCTGTCAGAATTGTTGATCCACAAAGCCCGACTTCTTTCAGCTGTGACAGAGGCAGCCACATTTGTAGTCCCATTTCTTGATAGATTTGCATTTGAAGGTGTAACCCATCTTGTCACTGATTCACGCCCAGTTTGTAAATTCCAAATAGGAAGGAAGATGGGGCCCATAATAGCCAGGCAGGTGCAAAAGATCAACACAGCCTTGGCCAGAAATGTGATGGTGGGATCGCCCTGAGTTGCCAGCAAAATTGGGCTGCCAATGATAAGAGTTTCACTGAGGGAAAACATGGATATGGCAATCCTGCTGGTTTCATTGAACTCTGTAGGCAACTTTCTTCCCTTGTAACATTCCCAGTTGGCCAATGCCAAAGCCACAAAGTTGATTGCAAACAGCAAGCCCCCAAACAACCTCTCCAAGGTTTGACTGTTGCTGGTACAGATGGCATAGCTCGAAGTAGGACGGTCAAATCTATCCCTGGAGGGCTCAATTTTTCGCTCCCACACCAACGGATCAACAGCACTCCATGTGATAAGAACAACAAGATTGAGTCCAACCATGATGACCAGTGGATAGACCACATCTTTCACATGCACTTGAACTCTTCTGAATTGGCTTGCTCGCAGCTGTAGTTTGTTGATGCGGTAGAGCTTGCAAAACAAGGCTGAAAAGGAGACGCAGAATCCAAGGCATACTAGATACAATTGGGACATGCAAGCAATATCCAGTCCAGAATTTGGGATGGGCTCTTGTAGGGACATTGGAATAATGGCAGTTGCCATGACAAGGCATCCGCTGGCAATCATCACAAGGAAGGCAGGCTGGGCTGAAGAAACTGCTCTCTTTCTGCGGTATTGGAGGGCAAATGCAATGCAGCCAATAGAGAGAGCCATGATGAATCCCATGAGTCCCCAACCAAAACCTTGAACACCCAGGGGGATCAAGTTCATATCCATATCCACGTGTGGTAGTGCCTCGGGCACTGATGTTGTGTTGTCGGAGTAAACGAATGGTCCCTGACCCAAGTCCACTACCCGGGAAGGAAACTCGATTGCCACCGGAGTGGTTGACTTGAACTGGATTCTTCCTGGAGTGAGTTGTTGGCTGTCCTCTGCAATGATGACATTCGTAATGGCAAATCGTAGCCCCAAAAGATCTCTGGTCCCCGTCACATTATTGTAGGTGACGTGTCCTGTTGCTCCTTCAAACGATTGGTTTCGAATTCCTTTTAGGAACTGGTCGGGAGAGAAGTAATGCTCAGTTTGTCCACAAGCTGCGAGCCCAAGGGTGATGACAGCATCATACACCATTCCAGTAAAGAAGGAGGGAAGCATGGTGGTGTTGGCAAAGCTATGATTTTGCAAAATCGGGAGCAGGTTGGGAGGGTGTGCTACCACAAAATCTTGTTGGAGCTCTTGATTTGTTTTGAAGTCTTTTTCAAGGATATCGTGAAGAACAGGGTGAATCTGGATTCCCGGAAGCAAAATCCCCACACCATTAACAGCTTTCGCCAGATCTGATTCTGTTTTGTAGTCCAGAGAGTAGTCTTTGGAAGCCAAGTTTGATGAACTGTCACTCAGAATCCAGGCGAAACCTGGATGTCCCATGATCCCAAGGTTGTATCCCTCCCGAAAGACTGTCTCTCTTGAATCATGGTAGATGATTCCGAAAAAATATCTAACTTGTCTGGACTGCAGATGCTTCAACCCATCTTTGAGCGACTGATCATCACTGGCTTCAAAGGCAGTGGAATAAACTTTGATTCCATGTTTTGCTGCAGAAATTGATACTGCTCTGTTAAATGAGGTACCGTACAGATCACGGACATGAATGCATCCGAAATGAGTGACACCTATGGACTTGAAATATATCATTAGTGCCTCTGCATCCGCTTCATTGGTGGGAAATGATCTTGAAAAATACGGAGCTGCATTCTTGTCATCCAGCACTGCGGAGGATGCACTGCCAGAAATTTGAGGGATTTGATAGACTCCCGCTAGATTGGCAAGAGCTAGCGACACGGAACTGTAGGCTCCACCAATAATGGCTGCCGGTCTGGGATACCTATGCCAGTCGCCCACTCTCAAATCAGGTCGTGTGACAATCTTTTGGAGAGAACCCAGGGCCACCATTCTGTTGTATTGTGTCTCTGTCATTTCATAGGTGAATTTGATGTCACAGCCTTGCATTCTTTCCGTTAAATCGGGAACAATGGATGAATTTCGCTCATTTAAATGTCGTGTGGCTACATATGCTGCTGCCTCATAGGTGAGCTGTGGAATGAGTAGGTTCCTCTCTTGTTTGGTGATGGTTTGGAAGTTCACCAAGTGGACATTTCGATAGGTCTCGTTTCGGAAGCGATCGTAGACCTTGAGAACTTCGGATCCCTCTTGCTGGCCCACAACCTTTAGAAACGAAGAAGAGCCGCCATTATTGCTGCGACTAACGCTGCCCTTAGCAGAAAACGAAGCCATGGTTGTTGACTCGACTCTGGAACCTGTTGGTACCTGGTAATATATGGCTCCTACCGTATGTCGGTCGACCACAAAGCTCAATTGTGGCCTCGGGCGGAGTCAACGATGCCGCCACGGAGATTAGAGACGAGACCAAAATTTCTTTGGCACGATGACAATAATACTCCGGAGATGCGGTGCGATTGAGTCCTGGCGTGGGGTTGTTACCACAGAACATATTACAGGACATCCTCGCCTCGAAATGAATTCTATTGATCTGTCTGGATTGATTCCAGTCAGAAAACCCGACACGAAGGGCAGCTAAAGGAGCTCTAAAGGGCTATTGGTCAAAAACGCTACTATCCAAGAGCACTCAACATAACAATGGGGTTCTGGTACTTGTACTGAGTACTGAGTACTATGATAGTACTCGGAATCTCGGTTTAGAGTGGCAAGAATAATAGGAAGCAAACAGTTAATGAAGCTTATTACAGTATAATACTTACATACATGCAACGTGTACTTCAGGTTCACTCGATCGTTAGATCTAATTTTCATACTGCTCCTGTAAAGGTTTACGGGAGCCACATGATACCGCACAACAGTATTAGCAGCTCGCTCGCAGGCTTATTTACTTTGTTCTTGCTTCCTTTTTTGAATGTATGTGACGTCAGTGAGTGAGTGATGTGCTGTCGGCATCAGAATTTAGGCCTCTGCAAAAGTGCTGAAAAGCAATGCTGAAGTTGAAGGCAATCGTTCGTTGGCAGTTCCATCAGCATTGCCTTCGGTTTGTTGATCCTTTTTTGTTACCCCATGTCAAGTGGATGGAACCCAGTCAACGGCTCTACCCACAATACACACAACATTTACATTACGAACAAGATACTATTACTAGTAGATTTGATATACATATCTGATGAGCAACCTGATGAATGCCATTGCCCTGCTCCTTCTTGGCAGTGCTACCCTTAATACTCCATGGGTATCTCCTGTGCATGCCTGTACCACTCTGTTAGTCGGTCGCAAAGCCACCGTGGATGGCTCAGTCTTGGTGTCTCATTCGGACGATGGCGGTGGGATTGCCGATCCTCGCATTCTCCAGATTCCCTCGAAACCGTGGAATTTGACTCTTCGAGATCAGCAGTCCATTGTGAGACCCGTCATGCCCGATTTGGAAGATTTTGATCGCTATAACGGAGATCCCATTGGTTCGGTGGAGATACCTCGGAATATGACGGATTTTGGTACCAACAGCAATAATAGCAACAACACGACATATTCCTACTTTGATGGGACTTACGGGATCCTGAATACCCAACAACTCATTGTGGGAGGCGAATCTACTTGTTCCGCCGTATTCACCGCTCAAGCTGGTCCTGCTCGCCTCAATATCAACGAATTGTCGCGAATAGCACTGGAGTACACATCCAAAGCACGACAGGCCATTCGACTCATGGGATATCTCGCCGAACGCTATGGCTTTTACGGGGCGTCGGACAATTTGGAAGGGGGTGCTGAATCCTTACTAGTAGCCGATCCACAAGAAGGATTTGTCCTGCACATACTCCCCGATGATACCGGAACCAGTGCCATTTGGGTCGCGCAACGTGTCCCCGATCATCACGTCACGGTCGTCGCCAACATGTTTATCATTCGCACAGTCGATCCGGACGATACCCACAATTTCATGGGAAACTTTGAGTACATGTATCAAGTCGCACAACGCAATAACCTCTGGCATCCAAACAACAGCAACGCACCAGTATTCGACTTTACACGAATCTTTTCCAATGGAGAATACGGACACCAATATTACAGTGGCCGACGCATCTGGGGCGCCTATCGACTCGTGGCACCGTCCTTGGAACTGGCATCCACCTATGACAATCTACTGCTCGTATCACCGTATCCCTTTAGTATTCCACCCGATCAATTGCTTTCCTTACAAGATCTGTTTCGCATTCATCGCGACTACTATCAAGATACACCTTTTGATCTGTCCAAAGGACTCGCCGCCGGTCCCTTTGGAAATCCCGATCGATTCACCGTGCCCTCTCATCAGCGTCATGCCATTGCAGAGAAATACTATCACGGCCAACAACAACAACAAGCCACGGGAGTCGGATGGGAACGACCCATTGCCCTCTTTCGCACCACCTACACTACTGTCTCACAAGTCCACTCGTCCCACAACAGTAAAGATGATGGAACCCTCTGGCTGGGGGTGTATGCACCTCATGCCACGTGTTTTCTGCCCTTTTCCACCCGTGTCACATCCTTGCCCGACAGTATCACACAAGGACACATGACAAAACTCGACAAATCCACTGCCTTTTGGACGTTTCGGTACATGCATTCGTTGGCGCGGTTGCGATACAATTTGCTGGCGCCACTCATTCACGAGGCCCAAACCAAATGGGAAGGTATTGCGTTGGAACTGCAACAATCCATCCTCCAACAGCAAGACGACGCGGAGACGGTCACGCAACTCTACCACAATCACACGGCACACGTGTTACGGGCATGGTGGGAACTGGCCGATACGCTTGTATTCTTGTATGCCGATGGATATGACAATCAACAGGAATTCAAAGCACCGGCACTGGGATATCCCACGGAATGGCTCGAACGAGTCGGGTATCAAAACGGACCGCCGCCGCCACCACCACCCACAAGTCAGAATCACGACGACAACACGTTGCCCTTTGGAGTCGTGACGACCATCCTCTTTCTGGTTGTGGTAGTAGCTGTCCTGTGCAAGTGGCGCAATACGTTCCAGCACCACTACCACAAGAACGAACACAAAAAACACCATCAGCATCATCATCACACCCAAACTCCCGAAACCATTCGCTCCGATTCCATGGATTCGATGGACCGATTTGTTCCCTTGGGGGACAAAAAGAATCACTACGGATCGTTGCAATAATTGAATGAGGGAAAGCAAACAAACACGGGAGAAAGAACTGTCGGCTAGTTAGCTAGCTCGTACTACCCATTAGCAACAAGACAATCGAACGATGCATTACATAGATTATTCGTCCATTAGTTAGTTACAAGGGTGGATGCCGTGCTTCCCGAGAATGTAAGGATGATTCTGTGCTACCAGATGATTGATTACTCATCTCATTTTTCCTCCTTTCAAAAAAACACAAAAACAGAAGAGTGCAAGTGCACCGGCGTCAGCATCCCAGAAGGAAGCAGTGGAAGCTCATCACTTGTGCCAGCAGGCACATGGGAGCCACACAAGCAGTGGTGGAGGGCCCATCGAACCCAATAGCCAGGTTGAGCCGGGCACTGGTGTAGTATGGACCACTGACTGAGGGTGAGACCACTTGGTGGCTAGCAGAGAGGAGAGAGATTTGGAGAGAGCCGGAGCTGTGGAGCCAAGGAGGCGGTCAGCAGAGACACCAAAAAGGGTAAAGTGGTAGTGTTAGAAGAGACAGGCAATGATGGTGCGCACCAATCATTCTGATGACGACTGAAACGTATGTATTGATGAGTTCGCCCAATTCGTCTTTGTTGACTTGGCAGACATGACAGCAGCAAGGGATCTAGTCTTCTTAACCAAGTGTTGTGACGCAGAATCGTTGATTCACGAAGTCGGACATCTTTGAGCTGTGACAGTGGTGACCACATCTGAAGTCTCTCCTGTTGTTGGATTTGATTTTGAAGCTCTGCCAGATAACTTCACTTTTTCACGCCTGATTTGTAAACTCCAAATAGGAAGGAAGATGGGGCCGATAATAGCCAGGCAGGTGCAAAAGATCAACATGGCCTTGACAAGAAATGTGGCGGTGGGATTGCCCTGAGCTGCCAGTAAAATTGGGCTGCCAATGATAATGGCTTCAATGAGGAAAAACATGGACATTGCAATCCTGCCGGTTTCATTGAACTCCGTAGGCAACTTTCTTCCCTTGTAACTTTCCCAGTTGGCCAATGCCAAAGCCACAAAGCTGATTGCAAACAACAAGGCCCCGAACAGCTTCTCCAAGGTTTGACTGTTGCTGGCACAGACGGCAATGCTCGAAGTAGGACGGTCAAATCTATCCCTGGAGTGCTCAGTTTCTCGCTCCCACACCAATGGATCAACAACACTCCAGGTGACAAGAACAACAAGATTGAGTCCAACCATGATGACCAGTGGAAAGAGCACATCTTTTACATTCACTTGAACTCTTCTGAATTGGCTTGCTCGCAGCTGTAGTTTGTTGATGCGGTAGAGCTTGCAAAACAAGGCTGAAAAGGAGACACAGAACCCAAGGCATACTAGGTACCATTGGGACATGCAAGCAATATCCAGTCCTGATGCTGGGATGGGCTCTTGTAGGGACATTGGAACAATGGCAGTTGCCATGACTAGGCATCCACTGGCAATCATCACAAGGAAGGCTGGTTGGGCTGAAGCAACTGCTCTCTTGCTTCGGTAGTGGAGGGCAAATGCAATGCAGCTGGCAGAGAGAACCATGATGAATCCCATGAGTCCCCAACCAAAACCTTGAACACCCAAAGGGATCAAGTTCATATCCATATCCACGTGTGGTAGTGCCTCGGGCACTGATGTTGTGTTGTCGGAGTAAATGAATGGCCCATGACCCAAGTTTACTATCCGCGAAGGAAACTCGATTGCTGTTCGGGTTGTTGGATTGAAACGGATTCTTCCTGGAGTGAGTTGTTGGTTGTCAGGGGCAATGATCACATTGGTTATTGCATATCGAAGTCCCGTGAGATCCCTTGTCCCGGTGACATTGTTGTATGAGACATATCCGGTTGCACCGTCAAATGCTTGTTGTCGAATTCCCATGAGCAACTGCTCAGACGAGAAGAACCTCTCAGTTTGATCACAAGCTGCTAATCCTGCAGTCATGACAGCATCATAAACCATGGCAGCATAAATTGAGGGTAACAAGGTGGTGATGGAAAAATTGAAATCATCGAAGAAGTGGAGCAAATTGGGTTGATGAGCATTCACAAAACCTTCTTGTAGCTGTCGATCAGTCTTGAAGTCCTCTGTCATGATTTGTTCGAGGACTGGATGCGTCGTGATTCCAGGAAGCAACACCCCAACACCATGTATCGCCTTGGCAATATCTGCTTCTGTTTCGTTGTCAAGGGAGAAGTCAGCCGAAGTAATCTTTGATTCGCTTTCAGTGAGTATCCATGTGTATCCAGGGAAACCCATGATGCCTTGCCTGTGTGCCTCTCGACATCCATCTTCAACGGGTATTCCGACATCAAAAATACCAAAAAAGTATTTGACTTGGGTCGACTTTAGATACTGTAAACTCTCAATAAACGGCTGCATCCCCCTGCCAATTTCGTACGCGGTAAAATAATTGACGATTCCATGTTTGGTAGCAGCAGTATTCACTGCTTCTCCAAAAGAAGAGCCATATGCATCAAGGCTGTAAATGGAACCAAAATGTGTGACACCTATGGACTTGAAATATATCATGAGTGCCTCTGCATCGGCTTGGTTGGTAGGATAGGACCTCGAGAAGAATGGAGCCCTAGCTTTGTCATCCAGCACTGTGGAGGATGCTGTTCCCGAAATCTGTGGGATTTCATAGACACCCGCCAAGCTAGCAACTGCCAGGGATACAGTGCTCGACGCAGGGCCATTAATCACAGTAGGGCGAGGCTTCCATTGGTCTGGCTGGAGGACAGCCCCCAATGGCGTATCTGGTCGAGTGGCTGCTTCTTGTAGTGCCTTGAGAGCCACCAGTCTGTTGAACATGGTATTTGCCATTTCATAAGACAATTTGATGTCGCACCCCACAAGCCTTTCTCCCAGATCTGGCAAAATGGAAGAGTTGCGTTCATTGAAATGCCTTGCCGCTATATACCCAGCTGCCTCGAACGATAGCCGAAAAATTTCAAGTGGACCTGTTGATTCTCGAGAAAACATAATGGGTTTCAAGCTTAACACATGGACATTTCGATAGGTCTCGTTGGAGAATCCGTCAAATACCTCGAGCACTTCAGAGCCAACCTTTCTGTCCAATACCGTCAAACCGTGGGAGGTCGATAAGTTATAAGAGCTGCTCTTGTCGCCTAGGTCCGTCATTGGAATGGAACCATGGCTTATGTTGCTTCTGTGGTTGGATAATAAGTTGGACATGTAATCGACTCAACAAACAATTCTTTTTTATTAGAGACAACACACATGGAGTGTATGTGCCGTATTGCTTTTGCATCCATGGGACATCTGCGTACACCGGTATGTTCGTGTATGCAGGGTCCCAGTGCATCTGGATGCACGCATGGCTGCGTGCCTCTTCGCTTGATGGAAATGGGGTGGAGTCGAGTCATTTTCTAGAGCCTATGTCTTTTGAGAGACTTGAAGATTTAAAGTCTGTTGCAAGTCAAACTCCGTTTCTTTCACCACCCTCTCTCTCTCAGGTACAATCCTTGGGGTGCGGTGACTATGGCTACTAGCTAGCTAGTAGACTGCCGATGGGCTCTCAATAGCTCTAGCTAATCAGACACGTTTATGTCTCCGTGGATCCTGCAAAGCCCAACCCTTTGGCCCCCGTCCTCGATTTCTTGCCCCTGCCTGATCCCACAGAACCAAGTCGAAACTCCCTAGCTGGCTTCGGTAGATAATCCTCCTATTTTAAACCCCCCTTAGATAATCAGACCCTCCTCGAATGATTGATTCATCAGTGCTATGATACCGGTACTATGTTATGCAACAACGATAGCATCAAGGAAGGTAAGTAACTACCGGTACTGTACTTCACACGCTCCAACCCTTGGTGCTCGCTCCGGATCTCGATATGGCTGGCTATCATAGCTACAAGGTGCTCCAAAGAATCGTGGAGTTACGGTGTTACGGTACGTCTCGTCATCTCCTCAGCGGTATTTACTCCTGGCAGCTGCGTACATGTACCTACATCTAGCTGGCTTCTGGTACGGAAAGGTTAGCTAAGGATACTGTACCAGGACCTTGGTCAACCTGCAATGTGCAATGTTTATTCTGCTTTGCTAGCTACGCTAGCTGGCTATTAATAGTAAGCGAGACATACTGACATACTGACTCTTTGATCGCTTATGATGCATCTCGGTTCGCGGTAGCCAGCTTCTGTGCTCCATTTTTGTGCCTTAACCAAAACAATCTTTTGAGGGTGTTCTCCGTTGTTCCTTGCTTGTCTTGTACAAGCTTCAGTTAATATTTTGTACAGTACTGTTCATTTAAGCACGTAGTTTTAATCAGGAGTACATTCTGTGAACGAATTTCGTCTCCTGGAGACGATTTGCTTTAGGGGTAATGGTACCGATGGGGGCAGAGGTTTGAATTATACCCGGCGCGCATTACTTAGAAGGCCCTGTAGAAGTCTACGTATTCGACTAGTATTGTATTGACGGGATACAGTCAACGCATGTACATGCACATGAAAGTCGCCTTGCGTTCTTCACATTTTAAAAGTTGGCTCCTAATTTTCGGGGTCGCCTGTGATTTGATTTGACGCTTGATCTTTTTTCAATGACTGACATTGAATGACGTACGAGGTGAATGCGAATCTCAGAAAGGTAGTTGTAGTAATAAAAGTTTTTTATATAGATTAATTTACCCTATATCCCTACCGTTATACTTATAACAAGAACCCCTCTTCTCCTGGAACATTTCATCGTATTGATCTTCTCCTAGGACAGAAAGCCCAATAGTATCCTTAAATCTTGTCAAGCATGTTCTCTCATTCGTTGTGTCATGGCAAAGTTCTTTTGATCCCAATCCAGCTTCTTCAATAGAACAAACCACTCATGGTTCGCACCTTTATAACACACGTAAGCCCATTTTGACAGTATCACGCCATGAATGTACCAATAAACACTGCAGTATATCCCTGTAATTGTGTCCAGTTGTCGCAGATTTGCTGATAATCGGGAACTGTTACCCTTCATCTTGGTGGTACAACTTCTCCGTCATAAAACCATCTGGTGCTGAAAGTGTAGTCTTGCTCCGTTACATAAAAGTACGTGGCATAATAGTCTCCATTTCATGTTCCACAAGGATAGATTTGACTTGACCTAGAAAAAGCCTGATCTTGCAGCCTTGTCGAGTTGAATAATCTGGGTGCAACCATCCCTCAACATTCACCTTTCTCAACAAAACCCGAGATCCATTGGCTTCTCCCATTCGGAACATTCGTGTTCTCTGTAAACATTACAGGACACCCCTTATATAACTTCAAAGCAGATCAACACGTTTTCGTGAGTCCGAACCGGGTTTTAACGAGTCTCTCCACATGTTGAAAAGAATGCTTTAAAACCGAATTGCTCTTAAAAGGAACAGTGTCCCTGTTGATTGGCCATTTGAAGAAGTCCATGAAAATGAGTACTCATCCATCAGCACGGAATACATCAGCAGGTTTGTTCTTCCCAAGCAAAATTCTTAGAAGATCTGAGTAATAAAGGCAATCTCAAAACAAACACTCATTCGATTCAGATATAGCAACTTGAATGTTCTCTGGTGAACATGGGTTGGGCCAACCACGCAGGCGTCATTGATGGTCTCAATATCTCTTCTGTTGGTCGCCCTTCACGGAATCTTAAACAGCGTTGCCCCCATCAGGATCGTCTTTGAAGTGGTGCATTCCATCTAACTCAATAAATGAATTCAGAGAGTCATGAAATTCAGGAATGGTGTCCCTGCTTGATTGGCCATTTGAAGATCGTCCATGAAAATGAGTACTGCATCCATCAGCACGGAATCATCAGCAGGTTTGTTCTTCCCGCAAATTCTTCGAAGATAGCTGAGTTAATGGCATCTCGATCTCGATTCAGATAAGTAGCAACTTGAATGTTCTCTGGTGGAACATGGGTTGGGCCAACCACGCAGGCGTCATTGATGGTCTCAATATCTTCTTCTGTTGGCGCCCTGCACGGAATCTTAAAAGCGTTGCCCCCATTCAGGATCGTCTTTGAAGCGGTGCAATTCCATCTAACTCAATAAATGAATTCAGAGAGTCATGAAATTCAGGAATGGTGTCTGAAGATTGTAAATTGGGGGGCGTCCCACTGGTTCAAGTTGAGAGTAGTCCCCCGCGACACCAATTAAGTCCCCCAAATGTTGGTTTTCGTCTTGCATCAAGGTCTTGGTGTAGTGGAATATCTTCACTAAGTCAAGTTCCCCGCGAATGAAATTTCGTCGATGATAAGCATCCGTGCGTCACTCCATTCTTCTACCAAGTTCTTCGCCACACTTTCCCGAGTTCTGTTCAATCCCACAGCTGAATGCGTTGTTTCCCCATGCAGTATTGTAGCAGCAACCCCCGACATAGCAGTGACAACAATGGTTCGGTCGTTAAATGGATGATCAATCAACCGCAGAATTCTTTGCCATAGGCCATGACTAAGTCAATTACGGTAGACTTCCCACTTCCTCCAGGCCCTGTAGAAGAAGAATCAGTTGGGTGCCACGACTTCCCTTCAAAACAAAGGTTTTACGAGAAAGTCGGACTTTTGCCTTCAACCCCATATCCGGGACTTCCATCCTCTAAGTCCACTTTTCAGCTTCCTCATAAAATGTCAACAAGAAGGCTGCAATGATACACTCGAAAGCCCTTCTCGTTTGTCGTCCAGATTGGCAGCCGTTGCCCAGTCACTTATACTTCTCACGCTTCCATTCGCTGCGACACTTCAACCTGCGGATTGTACTTAAATACATTTGCCCTTTGGATGCACTCCCGTTTGTTAAGTAGAACTTCAATGATCTTGTGATATCGAGGTGTAGGCGGTTTCACTTTGCTTCTCTTTGTAGTGCCAGTCGTGTGAAAGTCAGCACTTATGGTAACAAATTCGTCTTCATCTAACGAATTCTCAGGAATGGGTAACTGACGTTGTATCCTGCGTTGCCGCTTCCATTGTGACGTAAAGCCGTAAAACTAAACCATCAAATGTTCTTGCCAGAAAGTCCCGGTTTTTTTTTTGATTCTGTTGTGCCCTGGCTCCAAGATCACGTATCCAATCTTCGTAAACCTTTTGAATCAGATCATTTCCTTGTTCGTGCTCATCATCAGATTCGTTTTCGTACATGTTCTCTCCCAATGTTCCGGTCTATAGGGCTTGGTAACCGTTGAAGATCATCCTCTTTCACCTTATAACCTCGGTTTGTTGAAAGCGCGTGTCTTGAATGTTCTGGATGAATGACAGGTTCCTTTCTGAGAAGACGACGGTTCTTCGTTATTCGCTTTTCTCAGAACATCGTATTCATACACTTCACGAAGTCTTTCAGCGAAAGCAAAGTTGGTCTGGGTACGGACTTCTTTATAATAG
>CAICTM010001043.1:0-39048 GCA_903772945.1 Seminavis robusta | reverse complement strand
TCGATGTCTGAAGATGGAATGAGGAAATGGTTGAGTTATTGTTTCCTCTTGTCATGGGTGTTTATACTCATGTGAGACTCGTGACTGCTGGTGTCGTCACTTGTGGTGACTGGTGCCGTCACTTGGTACACTTGGTACCGTCATTTGATGTTGCCGTAGCTGAGACTGGGAAGTCAGGCTATAGCGACACTTGGGAGAACTGTTGTAGTAGCTGGAACTAGGAGGAAGTTCCTTGCCACAATGATACTTTGAGTTGGGGCTAGAAGCCCTTGGAAGCTTGGATACTTGTAAGGAAGTATTCGGTAGTAGTTGTGGATGCTCCAACTTGATGGGCTCCACTGGACCTGGACGTGTCACGGTCGATGATGGTTCGATGGTGATGTAGTCGGTAGATCCTTTGGTTGGTGATGCCACTGCTCTTACACTCCTGTGAGTTGGCTGTGGCAGGACAAGTGTTGGTTCTGTCACTGCTCTTACACTCCTGTGAGCAGGCTGTGGCAATAGTTGTTCGTAGTTGTATCTTCTGTAGGCTTGATTTGTTGTACTCATGTACTTCTGTTGGTGTGAGACTAAGGTTGGTTGCAATCTCTGTACAGTAGTTGCAGTGGAGCTGAGGTGTGCACCCTCTTGTTGTTTCTTTTGATCAGGTTTCCTCTTGTAGGTCAAACTCTGAATGCTCCAGCCATCCTGTGGCTTGGTTCCTTGTCTTGTGAACTCTTGAGTTGCTGGTAGCTAGCTACTCGGTTCAACGTTCACTGTCGTTCTGCTGTTGTTGCAGTTGCCGTTATTGTAGATGCAATTCGTATTTGGTTTGGTCGATTCATTGTAATCGGTTTGGTAGTGGTAGATGCCGTTGTTGGCTGTTGTTGCCATCGATGGTTGTTGGCCGTGTAGTTGTGGCCATTGGTAGCGGTAGATACCGTTGTGGGCTGTTGGTGCCATTGAGCATTGCCTATAAAGGCGGTTGTTTTGATGATTTTGTTGTAGGATTGTAGGTTTTGGATTTGGGTACCCTCACACTCCTGTGCACTTGCTGTGATCAAATAGCAAGGGCATAGACTTGTAATGGTATCTGTTGTTGTTGCCTTCCTAGAGGCTGTTGTTGCCTCAGGTTTGCCTGTAATCAGTGGAGGAAGTGCTGTGGATTAGTTGCACAATACACATTCCAAAAAAGGTAGTAGGAGGTGCTGTGGCTAGGATGCCACAATACACACTCCAATGAAAGGGTAGGAGGTGCTGAGTTTAAACTCAATACACACTCCAAAGAAATTATTTCAACGCTTGCGGATGCACTCCTGTGCTTCCTGTAGCTTTGCACTGCTCCAGTAGCTCTTGTGCGCCCCTGTTGGCCAGTTAGCTATCTGCATGGCAGCCATGCACTGGACGGTGGCATGCTTGGACATGCAAATCCTCTTGTTGCCGACCTACGGAGAGCTGGCTCCGTGCCGGAAGATATCCTCGAAAGATACCTTTTTCGCGACCGAAAGATACCTTTCGCCTGGCTGTGACGTTGCCGTTCGGTGAACAGCTTGGCTTGTTCTTTGTCGTTCCGTGGAACTGAATGTTGTCAGCGATTTCCTCCCATAAAAAGTAATGGCTTCTTCTGTTGACACTCCTTATTGTTGCCGATGGTCACAAGGGTGTTGGTGCCGCTATCGGTATCAACGGCCGATGGCTTCAACAGTAGCGGTAGTCGCTGTTCTTGTTGTTGCTTGGTAGTTTCGGTCGTGAGACTGGATTGTCTTGTTGACGCTGTAGCGGTAGCGACTGGCTAGTAGTAGCGGTCGTCGTTTTGTTCTTGCCGTAGCGGTAGTAGCAATCTTTCGATCGCTTCGGTTGGGTGCCGATGCTGCTGTTGCTTGCCGACACTCTTGCAGTAGCGAACTCTTTTGTTTTTCTTGTTGACAGTAGCAGTAGCGGCTGCTAGTAATAGCGGTCGTCGTTCGATGACTCGCTCGTTGCTTCGCAACTCCTGCTGGTGGAATTCAAAATTCCACCGTCTGCCGATGGATGCAACTCGTTCCGCAGTTGCCTGTTGGCGTCCGCTCCTTGTTCGCAGTAGCTACCGGATAGTAGTAGCGGTTGCTTCTGCTCTTCTTGTTCCTGTTGCATTCGAGGGCTTGCACTCTTCAGGGCCTGTTGCGCTAGTGTTCAAAGCACAACTTCCTGTATGACAGTCCTCCTCTAGGACCTGTGGTTGCCGAGTGATCGGCCTGGTAATTCGTCTTGTTGTGCATTGGAATTTTCCGTTGCACCTCTTGTCTATCAGCACTGAGTCGATGGCTTGATAGTGAGGCTTGGTGAAACTCCCACGGAAGTACCTCTGTGGTTCCTGTTGGAGTTTGATATCTAACTCCTCTTCCGTGGCAACACCTCTTCGTGGTGTCGCGCTTCTTCCAGTCCAAACCGTTAGTAGCCTTGCTGCGCTCCGTGCAGTAGCTTTCCGATTGTACAGTAGCTTCTGCTCCGTAGCTCACTCCTGTGGGCTTGTCCTGTTCGTGGTAGCTAGCTAGATAAGCTTGGCTGCCACTCATGCACTTCTTCGTGCGATGAGTCTTCTCTTGTAGTTGGTTTTCGTATACTGGTATTCCCGTAGTACGAGATCTTCAGTTTCCCGCTCTGTAGCTCGAATCTTGATGTTCGCTCGCTCACTCCTGTGAGCTAGCTTGTTCGTGCTCCGGAGCTCACTCCTGGAGCTGTTGCTTCGTGCAGATCTTCAATCGGCCGTAGCTCTTTCAGTTGCTGTCGGATTCGCTTCGTTCAAGCAATAGAGTGGTGTAGTTAGTAATGCTCTTTCATGTGGTACTCTTCGGTTAGGCTGATTCGTTTGCGGAGTCGATCTGTCGATCCTCTGGTGTAGTCACTCTGTGAAGCACGATTTCGTGATGTTGCCTTTTTCCTGCAAGGCTGTTTGGATAGCCCTTATAGTGGGGCTCCAGCACTATCGGCCTGACCGTTTGTTGAACTGGTTACCTTATAGCATTGGCTGGACTTGATAGTCAATATAGATAGTCAATATCCCATTGGCGAGATCTCGAATTCGAGATGATCACTTCTTGGAAATAGTGTTGGTTTCTAGTAACACTCTAGCTTAGTAAAGGTAAAATACTGTTTTACTGTTAAGCTATTTCTAAGAAGTGATCTTTCTCCATGTTTTCTGGGATTGATTCAACTTCAAAGGATATAGTGAAGGGGGTGACCATATAGGTCAGTTAAACTCCCCATGTATGTAACTAGAGAATAGATATAGATATCCCCTATCAACTAGATTGGGATAAACGACTAATTTGTATTGAGGTGTCTGTAATACAACCTCCAACACTACAGTCAACACTCCAGGATACACACCTCTCCCACCAACCCACCTACCACCCACCATGACTTCCCCATGTCTACCCACTACTTCACTCAAACCCAAGGTCCTCCCAGACATTCCCCCACTCCCACACTTCACCCAACCAACCACATCCACCATCCTCCGCAGACTACACAACACCACTCCCCAGATGATCAGCCAACAGCTCCTAGAGCATGCAGCCATCTTGAGGATCACACCCTTCCGAATCACACCCTACCCTATCAGGGAGGATGCCTTTGTTCTCACCCTTGAACACAGGCACGCCTCTATCCTACAACACACCATCAACCATGCTACATCCCAACTCCTACAACAACACTCCAACCCCAACAGGATCTCCCCTCCTGCCCCTGGCACCAGCCCACTCCCAGTGCCCCCTTATCCTCCTTCTATTGACTCAACAACCCCTCGAACAGCCCACAACACTCCAGCAGCCACTGTGCCTCCCTCTTGGGAACCACACACTGCCAGTGTGTCATTTGACCCCATCTTCTGCCTGCTTGTTGGCCTCTATCTAACAATTTTTGTGCATTGGATGGGTTACACCCTGCTCTGGTCCAGCCTGAGGAGTACCACCTCCTACGGGCTCTGCTGGCATCTTGCCTTGCATGCCAAGGCCCTTGCCACAGCTTGGGACCTGATCACCCAGACACACTTACTGGCGAGCACTCTTTGGTCTGGCAATCTAACTGGTCCTCACGGTCCCTTTGGTGATAATGGTTTCAATACCGACAAAAATCCTGTGTAAGCCCCTGTAACCCAGGTTTTGCGCTGCAGGTTCCCTATCAATGTGCTCACCCCCCTACCCAGGGCATCTGTCTACTTGGTGCTGGCTCCACGTTGGGCCAGTGGATGAGGTCATGTTGATTGGGCAAATAAGTAGATGACGACTCAGCTAGGTGGGGGCTTCCCCACCACTTGCCCGCGTCATAAAAGCCACTCCGTGGCCATAGTTTGTTAAACTAACGAGTATTTTACACCCCCCTACAGCGATCAAGACTTATCGCTTGTAGTACGGGCTTATACCTTTCAGCGAGTCACGGAGCAGGTTGGGATTTATTCGCGATCTTCAAGGCTTATCTCTTTAGATTGTCCTTGCAGTTTTGGAGTGTCCCGAGTTTCCGTCCTGTACCGGATTCAGCCTTTTTCAGAACGCTGAAGAAGATCTCACGAAAGTGGCTCAGCCAACCAAAACGTCCGTGTAGTTTTGGTACTTATTCGACGTGCACTGAGTCAGTTCCCAACGTCCCGCGGAACGTACAAGAAGCTCCTCTTCGATCCTTGATCTTGGAGACTTATCGGACAACGTTTCCTGTACCGGTTCTGTGTTTCAAGGACAAGGTTCTCCGTACCGAAAGCAGGCTCAGCCTTGGTAACCTGTTTGTGCTCACATTTTAAAATTAAGAGTTTACGTGGTCGAGTCATTGAAATCGTGCTCGAAATATCTTGGCTCCGTACGAAGAATCCATTTGCACGAAGAGAGTAACTCGCAGAGCCACGAGTCGACAAGGACATCCTCGGCGGCAACACGAGTACCACGGCTGAAACTAGCATCCTTCAATTGGTCTGTGGGTACCTCACCTTGGATTTTTGAAGCTTTTGTGGGGAGATTCATTGGACCCAAGTTCACCGGATCCACAGTGGCAAAATCCCACAAACCAAGGCAGTTCCCAGCACCACGGCAACACAGGAAACAGGTCCCAGCCCTTGTACCTGGTCCACCTTATTCAATTACCACTAAGTTGAATTTCCCAGGCCCCTAGCAAGGTCCCAAGAAGTCATCTTTGTGGTTTCCAGATCACAGTTGAGTCAAGGTTTATTGCCCTGCTACAAGAGCCAAATCCAGGGTTTCCAGTACAACCAGTACACACCTCTTCTTTGTCCGCAACAAGAGGCACCATGTCTTTCTATGGTTTCTACAGCGATGTGAGCGACCCTTATGCACCTGACTACTCCGAACGTTGGTGGCACCGCGCCTACCCTGGGCCCCAAGTCCAAAGTAGCTACACCGCCTGTGCCCGCCCCACACACCACGATGGAGCTGGCAACAGCAACCTAGCCTACTGCCACCGGCATCGAGACACACAGCCACCAGTGTCACCACCATATAAATACAAATCCGTCTTTGACATTCTTGAGAAGACACCGGCATCACCTGTGTCAACAGTGTTCCCATCAGAAACATACAAATCACCCTTCGACATCCTTGAGAAGAGGCCGGCACCAATGGCCCATGGCAGGACCAACCACCAGCTGGGTGATGGGGAGATTATCGAGCTTGCCAGCCCTAGTAGTCATCCAACCTCTGGGGAGATCATGATGGCAAAACCTCCAGCCAGTAAGCAACCAGCTTCCAGAGCTGGTGCCAACAACATTCCAGTCGCACAACCAAATAAACCAAGTGTGGCTCCCACTCAGTCAGCTCTACAACCAAGAGCACATGAGCAGACTCACACAGTGGTGACCCCCAAGCAACCTGCTCCAAGGCACAGAGCACACAAGGGTCCCACCACAACCAACATTGGCAGGCGACCTAGTGGTCCATCACCTAGAGTGACACCCAAGGTTCCCAGCCTGGTTCCTACAGAACCACCAACCTATGGCACAGCCAATGCCACAAGACTCGTACCCAATGAGGTGCCGTTGTCTTTGGATAGGACCAGCCTTGGTCCAACCATCACCAGTCCATTTGCCAGGAGGCCCACCAAGCGGATACCCTCTGCTCTTGGTGGAATCCATGGGGAGCAACCACAGCAAACACCTTTGACCAAGGCAGCTTTGGTGTCTCCTACCCAGGAGCTGACTGCCATGGTGTCGCCTTCCCAGAAACTGACCGAAACCATGCTTTCTACCCCGAAGCTGGCTGCCATGGCCACAGTGCATGGCAACGAACCAATCCCAGTGACGCCGTTGGATTTTCCCTAGGGCGATCGATTCACGTTCCTGATCGATCGAGCCCAAAGCCTTTAGTCAAGGAACATGTCCGCGGGGCAAGAAGGCCGCTCCACTGAGAGCTTGCCACCGCTGAATTCGGCCTGTGGCAAAGCCACGAATATTTGTCTACATATGAAGAAAACAAACAACAGCTATGATAGCAACCAGCACCGCCGGCACCTACCGAGTCTGGCCATGCTGATGAGCATGCAATCCCTTTGCGCCTACCTTTGGTCCAGCAACCGACCAACCATGCAAGTCCCTCCACTTGTGAGATCTCCAATCTCACATTGTGTTCCACTAGCAGTCGATGCTGAGTGGCCCATGAATGTTCCGTTCATGGGGAGAGTATGTATTGTAGTTAGTTAGTAACTAATCGTATATCGTGGCATACCCATGAGAGCGGATCCATACGCACTCGTGGGGAGCGATAACTTTTAGGAGCGAGAGCTCTGGATTCTGTCAGAGATAGCTCCAACAGCTATGCTGGCCTACAGCTCCAGCACCCACAGCTGGCTTATCTCCAGCCAAAGCAGCAAGAAAGGATCGTCCTTTCCACCATAGTGAAGAAAATAGTACGAAAGATTGAGACCGATCCTGATTAGCTTGTAGCCCCTTTGATACCGCAGCAGTTGATACCTATCCTGTTGAGGCCGGACAGAAGCAGTAGGAGGTAGCAGATAGTACTGTTCCCAGACTGCCACTGCACGATTGAATAATGAAGGCCCCCAGCTCCTGAGGAGAGCTGGCCCAAAGGGCCCAGCAGAGAGCTCTGCTGGCCCTCCTGTCTGACTGACAGGGCCAAGTCCTTGGCTTGGTGCCTACTGGAGGTGTTGGAACACTCCTGAGGCACGACAAGGCTCCCTGAACTGCCTGACTACCGCTGTACCTGAGGAAGGGTTTCAGCGAGGTCCAGTCCACTACTTGGGTACTGGAACTGAAACTTATTGGCCTTGGTTGGCGTACACCTTTTGAGTGGTTGTTCGGTTTCACACCGGATATCTCAGCCCTTATTCAGTTTGAGTTCTACGAACCCGTATATTACTACCAGAAGTACGGTGGTTCATTTCCAGAAGATTCTGTTGAGGCGGTGGGCCGTTTTGTCGGGGTAGCGGAAGACGTGGGTCATGGGATGACTTACAAGATATTGACGGAGTCAGGCAAGGTCATATGCAGGGCGGTGGCCAGGACGGCAAGGAAGGGAGCTGAACTCAGCAACTGGAAGGCCGATGGACTAGCCCCGAAACTGGCCCCCAAGCCAAAGCCAATCTCAGGACAGAAGGCCTCCACAAGCGAAGCTGACCTTGTAGTCGGGGCCGCTCCGGAGACTGAAGTGATTGAGAAAGGCATCGAGATAGAGGAGACGGAGGAGAATGGGGAGTTTCACAACTCCATACGCAAGGATATCCTATCCAACCTTGAACACAAGGATGTCCTAGACGGTGGCAACCTGCCAGTCATTGACATCACCAACCTTCTTAACAGGACCTTTATCACCCACCCCAACGAGGAAGGCGAGCAGCATAGAGCCAAGATTGTGTCTGCCGAGGCCACAGGAGAAACCAACGCAGACGGATCAGCAGCTGTATACAGGTTCAAGTGCAAACATGGGGACGAATACTTTGAGGAAGTTTTGGCATACTCAAAGATGCTGGAATGGTGTGAAAGGGACCTGGACAAAGATGACATGTACCGGATCGAGGCTGTCATCTGACATCGTTCCTCCCGAACTAAGTCCAAGTACGAGGTGCTGATTCAATGGGCCAGCGGAGAGACTTCTTGGGAGGATATGGGGAGCATCTTCAATGATGACCCTGTGTCAATTTCCATCTACGCATCAAAGAATGGCCTGCTCAAGGTCGATGGATGGAAGCGATGCAAACCCTATACCAAGAACTCCAAGGTGTTCGCACGTATGGTACACCAAGCAAAGTTGAAAAGTTTCCGCACCAAGCCCATTTACCAATACGGTTTCCAGGTCCCAAGAAACCACGCTGAAGCTGTTTTCATCGACGAGAAGAATGGCAACAGCAAGTGGCAGGATGCAGAGAGACTGGAAATTGCCCAATTGATGGAATACGACACCTTCGAGTCACTGGGAAAGGGTACCCCAGTCCCAACAGGCTACCAGAAGATACCATGTCATATGGTCTATGCCGTCAAACATGATGGACGGCACAAGGCAAGGTTTGTGGCAGGAGGCCACAGGACAGAGACACCAGTAGACCCAACCTACTCAGGTGTTGTGTCCTTACAGGGCATCCGTCTGGTTAGTTTCTTGGCTGAGTTGAATGGGCTTGAACTCTGGGCAACGGACATTGGCAATGCATACCTGGAAAGCTACACGACTGAAAAGGTGTGTTTTATTGCTGGTGGGGAGTTTGGAGACATGGCTGGGCATACGATGAAGATGATCAAGGCCCAATATGGCCTCAAGTCATCAGGCAAGTGTTGGCATGATAGACTGTACGATGTGCTTCACGGATTTGGCTTCAAGCCCTCTAAGGCTGAGCCAGATATCTGGATGCGTGATTGTGGCGATCACTACGAGTACATCGGTTGCTATGTTGACGACCTATTGATAGCTTCCAAGCAACCTCAAGTCATCATCGATCTGCTGCAGGCTCCACCACACAAGTTCAAACTCAAAGGAACTGGACCTGTTACCTTCCATCTGGGATGTGACTTTGAAAGGGATAGCGACGGAACCCTGTCCATGACACCAAGAAAGTACATTGAACGTGTCAAGGCCCAGTATGTATCCTTGTTTGGGGAGAATCCATCCACTAAGGTCACCAGCCCAGTGGAGAAGAACGACCACCCAGAGCTTGATACCTCTCCTCTCCTGGATGATGATGGGATCTCAAAATACCAGTCCCTGATTGGAGCTTTGCAATGGGCAATTTCACTTGGAAGATTTGATATTGCACATCTAAGAAGCACAATTGTAGGTAGTTCCTGAATTGGGAACCTCTGGTCTAGTTTGGGAAGCACATCCCAACCACATCTTCCCAACCAAGTGCTAGGTTCCAATTAGGCAAGGCAAGGTCCATTTTGGCAACCTCCAAGCGGTTGTGGATTGGGAACCACTCTCAGTTGCAGATTGGGAAGCAAGGTCTAGGTCTAAAAGCTAGGTTCCTAATGGTTTCTTTGGTTGCCAATTCATAACCTTTCTATCTAATCTGTTACTCTATCTATAGTGATCTATTACATCCTCCAAATCAATCACCGTCCTCCTTCATGACTTCGGCAAAATTCCCTAAGTCGAGGACAACACCAAGTCAATCCACCAAGTCCTTGTCGTGGATTTGTGCATGCGGGAAAATGGGTACCGACACAGGAATCACCACGAAAACACTAGGAAATAACACTGGAGGGATGAATCCAGTAGTAGGATCCACTCTCCTCTGTTCGTACGAGTGTTGTTGCGCAGCCTCCTCTTGTTGCCATTCAATGACTCGATGACGATCTCCACTGTTCAGGCTGGTGATAGGGCTTGAGTTAACAGTCTCCTCAGTAGCGGTAGCCTCTCCTCTTCTTGTTATCCGGCGGAGCGATCGTTCATTCGTTCAAAAAGGGCTCAGCAATGGGATTTAATCGGCCGTTGGCAGTGCAGCAAAGAAAACAACAAATAGATATGAGTTTTGTCTTCTGTGCTCAACTGAAGAAAACCGGAGACTTACTCTTGTTTTTCAAATTCCACCAACTTGGCCATCATGGGCCGAGAACTGACTGCCATCCCATGGTCCATAGGATTCAATGAGGGATGGCTTTCAAATCTACACCGGAGAAGGACGGCTTGAGTGAGGCTTGGATAACAGAGGTGCGATCGATCGATTCGAATAATGAAATGCCAACTCACCTGTTGACGGCCAAGCTCCGATTTCTCTCCTGAATACCATAGAAATCCAATGAGGGAGAGAAGTCAGTGCTGTACCTTCAATTAACACACTTGATAATAGGCTTACCTCGTACCGAGCCAGTCGTTCGATCGATCGATTCAACTAAGCCCGATTGTATAAAGCACTCACCATGCATTGTTGTCGGCCAAGCTGATATTTCTCTCCTGTTTACTATAGGAATTCAACGAGGGAGAGAAGTTAGTGATGCTCCTTCAATAATAGACCTGATAATAGACTTACCCATAATACTAGTAGTAGCGATCGGCCGCTCGATCTCTCCACCATTGTGTTGCTGTTGTTGTTGGTTGATGAGTGAGGAGTTTTTCTTCGAAAAGTGCAGCCGGGCAGGCTGTTCCGTGAAGTCTGTTTGAATATTTTACTGTCAAAAGAGAGTACTCTCCAATGACACTTCCCAAAACAGCTTGCCCTCCTTCTTAATCCAAGTCCACCTTGGGGAACAGAAGCAGCGCCACATCCAAATCAAGGGCTTATCAGCTCACCAATCAAGCCTTCTCCTGTTACAGAACAAAGAACAACCATCCAACAGTGGCTTCTCCACATCCAACTTGGCGCCACAGTGTTCTTGGAACCTTTTCCTCGTGGATTGGGAAGCAGTTTTGTTTCCAGACCTGGAGGTTTAGGTTGTGGAAAAGAGGGTAGCAGGGGCCAAACTGGAACTCCAAAAATGATAGTTCCATATCGAGAGATAGGCAAGTTGTCAATCTAGAACCACTAAAAGTACCAATAGAGGACCAGCAGTCTAGATTACAAGAAATGGCTCAAATCCAGAAGAAATTTGGTTGTGGATTCACAACCAAAAGGTTGAGTATGGGAATATCCATACATGAGGATTCAACAACTACCTAAAATTGTGCTTCTTAGATGCGGTCTCTGTAATGTCAATGTCATCCTTCAGAGTGGCACCCAGGGTGGGGCATCTGGAAAGACTCAAGAGGATCACTGGATTCTTGGTCAAGATGAACCAGGCAGGAATCAGGATCCGCACCAACAAGCCAGTGCAATACACGGCTCTTAGCCTTATTCGCGACTCGATGGGGTTTGAGTTCGACTCATGACTGAGTCTCTCGTGAATAGTCATTTGAGACAGGGTTCTCAATGACCGCTCTAGTCATACTAGGTCGATGATGAAACATCGCTCTAGATATTTAGCCAGCGTGGAGTACTTCCACGCTACTAGATCCATGCTAGACGAATCTTCCACGCGTTCCGTTTTAGGATCGTGGAGATACGTAGGATTACTACCGCAACCTACTCTATCACACTTTATAGTCTCCCGCGGGAGTTCAGATCTACGATCCCTTGATGATGATCTCTCTCGTTGATTAGTTTTTCATAGCTTTCTAATCTCTCTTTGTACGAGTATCGTCGATCTCGTTTTCTTCGTCATTGTCGACGAGAGGAAGAATGGGTTTGTCACGCACTGTTTCTCGAAGTTGCGGAACGATGCTTTCCTTGAGCCATCTTTCATGGTGAAGGAATAGGTTGAGGGTAGCTGAAAGCTATTGTGTTTGTTAACAAAATGCACTACGCTAAAAGCAGTGTAAAGATCTTTCGAGTGTTTTGAGTTTGAGAGAATGAAAGTTAATACAAGCGAAAGAGAGAGTTAGTGTATAGATCTTTCGAGTGTTTTGAGTTTGAGAGAATGAAAGTTATGAGAGAGATTGAAAAGCTATGAAACTAATCAACGAGAGAGATCATCATCAAGGGATCGTAGATCTGGCTTCCCGCGGGAGACTATAAAGTGTGATAGAGTAGGTTGTGGTAGTAATCTACGTCTCTCCACGATCCCAAAACGGAACGCGTGGAAGGTTTGTCTAGCTGACTAGTAGCGTGGAAGTACTCCACGCTGGCTAAAATATCTAGAGCGATGTTTCATCATCAACCTAGTATGACTAGCGCGGTCATTGGAACCTGTCTCAAATGACTATTCACGAGAACTCAGCATGAGTCGAACTCAAACCCTATCTAGGATCGAGTCGCGAATAAGGCTAAGAGCCGTGTATTGCAGTAGGTTCTAGCTGTGCTTCCATGGCTGAGGAGATGCGCCGACGTGTCCAGAGGTCGAAGGGTTCATCGCACAGGACTTGCGGTTCGAAGGTGTGGTACCTTCATGATCCTCTTGGATTTGCTGTTGGGTATTCGTATCAATAGCCTCGTATTGGGAGTACCGTAAGCAAACTGTGAAAAAAGCCTGATCATCGGAGAAGGATTGTTCTCCATCAATCGAGTGCGGGCATTGGAGGATCCGTTTCGTTGGTACGTCGAGGAGGTCCCTGGTCCGTCGTATTGTCACGAGAGTTTTGTGTTTGGCTGTCATCGGTCATCAGAGAAATATACGAAGGGTTGCACAATCAGTGGTCAATCTCTGGCTCGCTGAACAACATCTCGTGGGAGTAGGACTCGTAGGATTGAGCGATCAACCTCGTGAACTCGTACCTCGCGTGTAGCCGTATTGGTCGACTGTGATAGGACGGACGCGATATCACGCGAAGGACGTTGGCGTGAATGCGTCTTGTTGCACCGAGCTGCAATAGGTCAGTGTCCGTCTTGTGGACTTGGTTTGGTGCGAGGACACTTCTAGGTTGCCTGCTCGTGGCGTGGTGCTGCCCATGTCGAGGAGGTCGTGGGAGTTGACTGAGCGGGATGGGCGTGATTGCCCAGAGTTGTGGTGACTACGTCGAACAGCTAGGTCAGCCGTGTAGTCAAGATGCTCTTCTTGCCCTGTCCCATGCCTCTTGATCCGACTTGGACAACGACCGCCATGTGGTTGCGTTCATCATGACCTTGCGTGGACCACGAGTGTCTGTCTGATGAGCTTGCAATAGGACCTCCACCGGTGTATCCATATCATGGACGAATGCCTCATAGGTGTCGCCACAGGTTTCCGCTGTACCATCGTCGAAGAGAATTTCGTGTTGGTAGGTGCGACGACGGGCGTTGCTTCGAGAGCGTGTGGACGTCGATGATTTGCATTGTCATGCAGTTGTGCTTCTCGAGAAGGGCTGCTCGGTACTGCTCGAGAGTATATGGGAGGTGTCGCCTGCAGCTTCTTGTCTGCATTGCGAGAGTCGTACGGGCGAGATTTGTGCCTTGGAGATTGAGCGTTCCAAGAAACGTGCCCCCTTTTGTTCAGTGTATGGCTCGCGCTGATCTCATTGTACTCCGAAATTGTTCGAGGAGTTGGAGATGAAACCAGCTTGGGACCCTCTCCATACCTTTCTGCGATATCGGCGGAGGTGAGATAACACGAAACTTATCCGAGCGCAGGGTTGCGACCATGGACTTGGAGAATATTCGTCAATTGCCTTCCAGATCGCGCGGTGTCCTTGCTGGTTTCGTTGGCAAGGACGACAGATCTTGCCTGTGCTTCTGGAAGATGTCTTCGAAGGTCTTGTACATCCTTCTCGTTGTTTCTCGTCTAGTTCGACGTTGGTGACCGTGAAGTCAGAATCAATGAGGTGGGAGAGACCTTGAGACTTGAGCGTGTTGAGGAATTTTCTCCTCCATTTGATGAAGATGATTCATCGCGAAACTCCTGAACTCTGAGCGGACGGGCTATTGTTCTTGTCCCAAAGTGCGATTGCACGTTCCCAATCGGTCATCGTGGCATCGCTGCGTCTCATTTGTTGCCATGGGACGATTTCGCCGTGTGGCTGGAAGAGTCCAACTCTGAAAGCGTCGAGTGCGTCGGCCGTCAGTGTTACGCGCGGATGGGTGCCTTCCTCTTGGACGACCAATGGTGATACATTGTATCGCCGCGAGCAGTAGTTTCTTCCTGGTGAGAGTACTGGTCTTGCAGTGCCGTTGGTGTCGTTGGAAGCTTGGAGATCCATAACTTCATCTTTGGTGAGAAGTAGGAGATCCATCCATCCGTCGATTCCTTTTTCAGACAGTGCGATGCGCATGTGAGATGCAGTGTACCTGGGGTGGAAGCATCTTCGCCGCATAGGGTGCATAGACATGCTTGAGCTTGGCTGCTTCATCGGCCATCTTGATGAAGGTGTGGCATGCGTAACTGCGACTAGTTAATCTGCTAACGTGGGGAAATACTACTTGAATAGAGGGATCTTGTAGAGGTAGCTACCACCCGACGAGATCAATGAACTATTCAAGACGAGTGCAAGGTAAATGCAAAGTTCTGTTCTTAGTAATTCATAATTGTGTTGTGAGCTTTGATTGTTGCGATCAGTAAAGCTAGTTGTAGCGTGTTGGATCAATACATCGTGGTAGTTGATACGGAAGTCAACGTGGTATCTCGGGAAACGGTCCGTTGGCAGGATGCTTTACTCCTGTCGAATACTCCAATTTACCGTGTCCTTTGGTTTCGTTGAGAACGTGTTCTTGCCAGCGTTCTCTGTTCCATCGTGTTGACTCATAAAACATGACTCAATCTACTCACGGATACTCTGAGTCGTGGAGGAAACTGTAACGCTTTCACACTGTACGGTCCGACATGCTACCGCCAATGGCGGCCAGTCTACCAGACTTGGAACATAAGGTATTTACACCCATACAAGGCTGATCCCCTTGTAGGATTGCCATCGTGCGACGCACATGTCTACATCCAATCTCGGAGAGTGCCCCGCACTTTAATTCATATGTTCTCCTGTCCGACTGATGTCGTGCCTTCTGTGACCCTTGTCAGGGGGCGAATGCAATACACGGCTCTTAGCCTTATTCGCACTCGATCCTAGATAGGGTTGAGTTCGACTCATGACTGAGTCTCTCGTGAATAGTTATTGAGACAGGGTTCTCAATGACCGCTCTAGTCATACTAGGTTGATGATGAACATCGCTCTAGATATTTAGCCAGCGTGGAGTACTTCCACGCTACTAGATCCATGCAGACAAATCTTCCACGCGTTCGTTTTAGATCGTGGAGATACGTAGGATTACTACGCAACCTACTCTATCACACTTTATAGTCTCCCGCGGGAGACCAGATCTACGATCCTTTGATGGTGATCTCTCTCGTTGATTAGTTTTCATAGCTTTCTAATCTCTCTCATAACTTTCATTCTCTCAAACACAAAACACTCGAAAGATCTTTACACTAGCTTTTAGCGTAGTGCACGTGGCAGGGCATTTCCAAATTGCATGGCCTCGGACGGCGCGTGATGTGATGTAGTTTCATTGACGGAGGGCCAACCCCAGTTCCAGGTGTGGTCGCTGATGAGTCGGGGTTTGCGGTCCCTTTCCACCTTGACTGCAGCGGCAGATAGAAGGAGGGAGGGTTCGTCCTTGACGAGGTCGAAGGGAAGGACTGTTGGACGGTCAAGATTTATCCGGTCTAGAAATTTAGCGTTAGCGTACCCGGATAAGTAGAAAGACCGCATCCTTGCAAGAATTTAAGGGAATCTGGCATTCCAAAATCCAGATTCAACCTGACCCAAGCTGGAAGATCACTTTTTCTTCCCAGCTCGCCCGAATCAGCTAGATAACCCTGATAAGAATAGTAGCTACAGTGTTTTCACCCAACACTGGGAAGAAAAAGTTTTTTTTTTTGATATCATTCCATGGGATTGTAAGTTAAGTGTTCTATTGTATTACTGAGAAAAGGAGTGAGAGAGAGCCTACTGTGCAGTGCCACCCTTGAGGTGTGCATCTAGCCTCAGTGGAAGGCCAAGAACAACAGTCTGACAGAGGCAGAAGTCCCAGAAATATCAAGTCAGTGCATGAGAATAGGTATTGTAATAGTGCAAGAGAACTGAGAGAAAAGCAACCTGAGAAGACTGTATACTCAAGTATTGAACAGAGGTGCGCAGCTCCTCAATATAACGCTAGGCAACAGAGCTGTCAGTCAGGTTTCGACAAGTTGTTTTCGCGCAACCTCAAGACTCACGGAACGATCGGAACTCAACAAGACGATCGATTCAAGCCATTCCAAGCATATCAGCGTCAAGAGCACACCTAGCCGGTCTAGTTACCCGCTGGAAGCAATGCTGTACGAGCCATATTCGAGGAGTACCGATCGAACGAGTGCATCAGGAACCCATTTCGTGAGCAAAAGGCCAGTTTTCTGGATTTAAATAGCTCCCGACACAGTCAAGATAGCTACAAGGAACTATACAGGGATAGAAAGAGAAGCCACTACACTACAAGTGGCGACAAGTGCAAGCTCTCAATTCCGAAAATTGACTGAGATATCGACGATCGAGTTACCAGCTGCTGAAGCGGTGGGAGTCAACAAGCCCACAAGGACGCGAACAGCTGAATCTCCGTGCACAAGCCATCCCAGCCCATGCAACTTGTCCACCAAGTCTATCCATCTATACTACAAGCATCTACAACAAGAGAAGCCCTCCGAGTGGCCGAACAGAGCAAGTTTGCCAGTACTCTCAAGCCGAAACGGTGGAATGTTTTGTGTTGACCACCAGATCCACGAAGCCACCGATGGATTCAATCAAGCAACAAGCACTGTAGAGGAACTGAAGCTCGTGAAAGAGTGCCAACGCAAAGTCTCGTACGAAGACCAAGCGAAGAACAAGAGCTGCGATGCGACGCTGACAGGAGTGTCAGCAACAGAGAAGAAGCAGACGAAGAGTGACCGGAATAAGCAACAAAAGTGCAAGCACGGAAAGCACAGGAGTCGCGACAAGCAACGGTTGCCACGAAGAATCAGGCTCACAGGAGTGTCGGCAGAACAAGACGACAAAGCTACAAGAGAGTCCGAGCTTGAGAGTTCGAACATTCAGCTCGCAGGAGTGAGCGCCGACGGCAGAAGAAACAGAAAGAAGAAACAGAACAAGAACAAGGGAATACGACGAAGAGATACGACGAACAGTGTCAGCAGGAGACCACAATATCCTTAAGCCCAAACGGTGGATTTTTCGTGTTGAACACCAGATCCATGAAGCCACACGAGCGACGCAACGATTTTCGAGCCGACAAGACGACAAGAAGAACAGTCCTACAAGCAAGCCTAACATTCCAAAAACAAGGAACTAGCGAATAGACCGTCAAAGGAACTAGCGAACCAAGAACGGACAAGAAGAGTCCAAGCAATCCAGCTCACAGGAGTGAGCTAACGAGGCAACACAAGCGCCAACACGGAGACGCGCAGAGAACATCAAGAGAGTCCGAGCCATCAAGCTCGCAGGAGTGAGAGCAGACCACCAAACCGACAGACCACCAAACTGAACTTCAAACAAGATCGACAAGCCACAAAGATGAGCGCCGACGCAAAGAATAGGAGCAGTGCCGACAGCAAGAGAAGAAGTGGAACAACTCTGGCTAGCACAGAAGGAAGGAACAAGAGAAGCGCCGGCAAGAAGGAGTGTCATCGGCAGAGCACAAGAACAAGAAGAAGACAAGCTCACAGGAGTGAGCGAGCAAAACGAAGTAAGAGGAGCCAAAGCAGAACACGAAGACCAACCAAGAGAGCGACGCCAAGAAGAGGTGTTGCCGCAAAAAGTATAGGAACTAGATAACAAGTTCCAACAGGGAGAAGCAGATCCGCTGCAGAGGTACATCCGTGGGAGTTCCAGAAGACTCACTATCAAGCCATCGAATCAGTGCTGATAGAGTTGAGGTGTGATGGAAAAATCCCGCCACAACAAGGCAGATTACCAATCCAATCAAGGAAGAACAACAAGGCTTCGAAGAGGACTACCATAGCGAAAGGAAGCACAGGAGTGCGACCTGAACTATTCATTTTTTTGAGAGTGTGTATTGTGGAATTCCAGCCACTGCACCTCCTACACTTTCGAGAGTGTGTCTGGTGGCATGCTAAGCAGCCCCAGCACCTCCACCAACCATCAATCCAAGCATAACTGAGGCAACCAGCAGTCTCCAGGCAACAACAAAACATTCCCCACATCTCTGACCAATCATCCTATCAATAGCAACAATCATGCCCTTCCAGTTTTACAACAGCAAGTGCACAGGAGTGTGGAGTTACCCAAAATCCAAAACATCAGCACCAAAAGCAACGTCATCAACAACGGCAACAATACCAACAGCCATATCATCGAACGACAAAGGCACCATCAGCAATACCAACAAAAGCATCATATCAACCGCCTATCCTGGCAATGTCACAACCACCAACAGCATCAATGGTAACCACAGCATGGGCCGACAGCCATAGCCAACACTACTAACCATCCTTTGAATTGCATCTGCAGTACAGGAAACTGCAACAGCAGCAATTGCATCATCAGCAGAAGAACAACGGTGAATGTTGATCCACCAAGATCACGAGAAGACAAGGTATCGAGCCTACACAAGGCCGGAGCAAGCTCAACGAAGCTACAGACTGACCCAGAGCCGTCACAGAACGGATGTTTTGGCTGACGTCAATGAGACGGTGACACAAGATGTCCATTACAAGATCATCATGACAAGATCATCATATGAGGAATCCCCTCAAAGCTCCACAGCAACCACCGAATCATCGAATTGCCAACACCAAAGTCTCTCACACCAAACACCAAACAAGCAAGCATCGAGTCCAGATATAACCATCCAGATCGATAGCATCCAATGCAAGCCAACTGCAGATACAGCAATTTCAAGTCCTACATGTACCAATCCAGACAACCAATCCTACAACAGCTATCTCCCAACCTCGAGAACAGCCAACGATAAGTACCACTACCATTGACAGCCATAAGAACCAAGATCAAGATCCACCAGCATCAAGATCGATTCATCACAAATCATCCATCATCAGCCATCACGACCATGTTCAACCAAGGTCTACTAGTAGAGTACATCCATTCGGAGTCTCCACAACCAATCTTCCAATCACAAGTTTACTACCTTCCAACAGTTTACTTCCTTTCTTCCATAGGACCTTGCTTCATTCCCTACATCACGTGTCAATGCAGTCCAAACCATCGATAGTTCCAACTACAAGCACATCAAATGACGGCATCAACCGCCGCAAACCTTTAGCAGTGGATAGTCTCATCAGACAACCACATGCCATTTTCGAACGACATCACCGATACCAACATCGTTGACAGTCTCGTTTCCAATCCAGCGCTGCGCTTCTCTCCGATCAGTGAGAATGCCAATGCAACCTTTACAATATTCGTTTAGCCTAGCAATAATCGTACCCGTGGTATCCATTAGGGATCCAGGCAGGAGTGTGTTGGACGGTCAAGATTTATCCAATCTAGAAATTTAGCGTTAGCGTACGCGGTGACATACGCACGTCTATGACGTGGCGCTTTAACGCTAGTTTTAAGTCTAATCTCACAATATTCCGATCGTAGTTCACTCTGAATTCAGAAGCAAGTTCGGTTGGAATTTGCACATCAAGCAAAAGAAACTTCCTGCGTACATCTACGCAGCCGTATACTAGGCGTTTGGCCATTGTCAAACAATTTCGAAAATTCACTCGATTTCTATTAACAACGGTAACTCAAGGGTGTAACTCAAAACGAAGTTACTCCTTTTTCTTTCATTGTATTACTTGCGACTCTTACTACCATAAAGCCGCAAGTATTGTTGTTTGTTATTTACTTTTAGGTTTATTATCTCACCATGACGACGCTTGGTCAGTCGGCAAGAATCCGGTCATTCCCTTGGTCTCTGAGTATAATGCTGGCGAGGTCGCTACTACCGATTGTTCCGTTCTTGGCAAAATGCTGGTAACAACGTCAAGCGTAAGCATGACATGTTGTACTGGCAGACGAACAAGAACCGAACACGTCCTTCGGGTCATAAAGGAGTTCGATCAAGTGACGCAACTCAGCCTTGAATTTGTACACGGGTACATTGAGGGCTAACTTCTTTGTCAAATGTCTTCAAGGCTCTGCTCGAGACAAGTGGAACGTGATTCGAGCAGCGCGTCCTGGTGCAGCTGTTGCTGATTTCGATGCCTGTATTACTTCGTTCATTGCGAAGTTCGTTGAAGACACTGATCTCGCTGATCAGACTCGATACCTGCAGACTGCGACAAAGCCCTTCAAGCTCGATTGCAAGACCTTTTGGTCTCGGTTGGAGTACATCAACACCTTGATGCGAAGTTTCCTGGCGCAAACAATCGAACCTTTTGTGCTCCTGCTCTCAGATGATGTTTTACAACATGATGCTTCCCCAGTGGAAAGAAAGTTTGCCGATTCCGCTCATGACATTACGGTAATTGGCTCAGTGCAGATGGTTCTTTCTTTGCCCGTCAAGAAAAGAATACAACGCTCGCCAACAAGTTTCTCGTGGCCGTGGTGGTCCGGGTTTTCACGTGGTCGTCAGGCCGCGGACATGGAAGGAGGTGGACGCTCTTCTGGCTATCGTCGTACCTATGGACAAGAAGATGGACTCGAGCTGGTTACTATCCGCCTTCCCAGCGTTTCCGACGTGGAGGATGGAGTCGTGCTCCTACCTGGACGTACAACCATAGTCCTCCTCGAGAATACCAACGTGGACAACCAGACGGACAGCAACGCAACAAACTACTCCGGTGCGCAACTTTGCCGGACGTTTCGGACGTGGTGGCTATGCTTCATCACCTCGTGGTCGTGGACGTGGACGTGGACGTGGTTACAGTCCTCGCCGTGATAATTTGGTGGCTGACGGTGATGTTCGCGAAGACGCTGTGTATCACGTCGAAGAACAACCCTCAGAGGTTCCTGCGGTTGCTCATTGCCGCCTCCTGAAGAAAAAGAAGAGATGTATTATCAGGAAGAGCCCCATTACTTTGATTCCATACAGGGGGTTACGATGACTATGACGAGTCCTATGGATACGGTGGTGATTACTGACCTTCGAAACGGGTCTTTTGAGAATTATGCAGCGGCGGCTGAAAGAATCAATGTTGACAAGGACTTGGTGCCGATGGCCCTTTGCGTCTTACATAGTATACAGAATAAACCGTCTGATAGACCGTTATTAGTCTGATGGACTCTGGTTCTAGTGGAACTGGATTAGTGAAAAGGCGTTGCTAAGGGAACAGTCCCTCGTATTGGTGACATGGTGTCTACCACCACATTGGCTGGCAACGTCAACTCGAACCGTGTTGTTACTTAGACCGGTTGTGTTTTCCAGAGTTCTACAAGTTCCCGCTTCATTGATGTCGCTATGCTCGCGTCTTTTCTGCGAGCAATGTTCGATATGACATGATCATTGGACGCGACATCCTCCTTGAGATGGGATTGAAGATTGATTTCAAGGGACACAAAGTGACATGGGAAGAGGTCAGCATTGAACATGAGACCCTTTCCTACGTCTTCTATTGACAAGAAGACTCCTCCTGCTACTTCGATGTTCCTTGACCTCCTCGAAGCAGATCTCGAAGATGACGATACTCTGCCTACAGCAGCTTCTACCGATTGTTTTGAAGACGACTTGGATGACGATTTGGACGACATGCTCCCCGAATCCGAAAAAGAGTCTTCATGTTTCGCACTCGTGAAGAAGAAGAACGGGCAGCAGACTTGGGTTACAAGAATACCAAGAACATCCTCGAGTCTAAGTATGAAGGGGCTGATATTACCGCCGTGGTTCGGTCCTGTACTCATCTCTCTCAAGAACAACAGAATGACCTTCGTGGTGTCCTTGAGAAATATGATACTTGTTCAGTCCTGAACTTGGCAAATACACTGGCGGACAGATTAGTTTGGAGATTGATCCCACAGTTCCGGCTCATCGAAGCCGACACTACACTGTTCCCTCATCACCAACAAACTATCTTAAGAAAGAATTGGATCGGTTGGTTTCCTTGGCGTTCTTGAAGAAGGAGTCGTTCCGAGTGGATTGCTGGGACTTTATCATTCCGAAGAAGGACGGTAGGGTCAGGTGGATCTCTGATTTCGTGGTCTCAACAAGGCAATCAAACGCAAGGTTTACCAATTCCTCGCATTGCGGATATCTTAGCTCGACGCAAGAACTATGCATTCCTTACCAAATTGGATATCTCGATGCAGTATTACACGTTTGAACTTGACGATTTCAGTTCCGAATTGTGTACCATTGCTACCCCGTTTGGGTTGTACAAGTACAAGACGACTACCTATGGGCGTTTCTCAATCTCCGGATATCGTCAAGAAATCATGGAAAAGTTACTCAAAGCTCTTGACGACATCGAAGTTTACATCGATGACATTGGGATCTTCAGCTCCGATTGGCGTTCTCATTCGACAAGCTCGATCAAGTCCTAAAGATTCTACAAGAAGCTGGGTTCACAATCAATCCGTTGAAATGTGAATGGCCGTACAAGAAACCGATTTTCTGGGACTTGGTTGACTCCTGTCGGGGTTAAGCCTATGGCGAAGAAAGTGCGCGCAATCCTGGACATGAAGGCTCCCACGGATATCAAGCAAACAACTGCGTTCGTTTCTTGGTTTGGTGACCTATTACCGCGATATGTGGCCTCGTCGTTCTCACACCTTGGCACCTTTGACAAAGCTGATTGGTACCAAGAAGTTTGAGTGGACCGACGAACAAGAACAGCTTTCAAAGCCATGAAAGCGTGTGGCGGCAGCAGACACTCTGCTGGATATCCGGATCACAACGTTCCTTTCGAGATCGATACGGACGCTAGTGATTACCAGCTCGGTGGAGCTATCAAACAAAATGGACGGATTGTGGCTTACTATCCCGCAAACTCAACTCCGCCAAAAGAACTATACACAATTGAAAAGGAACTGCTCTCCATCGTTGAAATTTTCAAAGAGTTTCGGTCTATGTTACTCGAGCTCGTATCAATGTGTTAACTGATCATAAGAACCTTACTCACAAACTTTCCGCTTTCAAACTCAGCGTGTTATGCGATGGCGATTGCTATTGGAAGAGTTTGGACCCAACTTCATTACAAGCCGGGCCCCCAGAACGTCTTGGCGACGCCCTCAGCCGGGTGCCCACTTCTCGCGAAGATCGTGACACTGCCGATTCCGATCCCCTCTCCACATCTACCGATGGCTGCTATTCCATTGTGGAGGAGAATCAGAGTTGGCTGAATGTTTGATGCATCATCCAACGATGGTATGGAAGAATTTTCTTGGAGCATCCTACATTCGACGGTGAAGGAAGGAATCCTTTCAATTTCTCGGTTCTCGCCGAGTACCAGCGGACAGTGCAGTTTTGCAACAGACGTGGTTGACAACCCGGAACGGTTTTTCAAAAAGATGTTTGGAAACAGTGAGCTGATATGCTTTCGTAAGAATGACGAGGACAAGATTGTCCTAACAAAAGAGTTGCTCCCAAGTTGGTCAGCTTCTATCACAAATCCAATGGCACATGTCGAAGGCATGGATCGTTTAGAACAAACGATCAAGACACACTTTAACCAAGAGGTATTCGCGACGAAGTCCGAAAACAAATTGAGCAGTGCGAAGCATGTGCAAAGAAAAAGCGAGCACGAGTGCTTATGGAGAATCTGCCACGTGATGCTACGGCGATGCCCTGGCAAGAAGTCCATTGTGACACAATGGTCCGTGGACGATTGAGTTACGACAACGGACATTGACTTTCAATGCTATGACTATGGTGGTCCTTGCACAAACTTGTTAGAGATTGTACCTATTATGCGACGAACGTCGGAAAAAGGTGCTCGAGTGGTCGAGGATACATGGTTTGCTCGGTATCCCCGACCTAAGAAAGTGGTCACGGACAATGGTCCTGATTTCAAACTGGAGTTCATTGAGATGGTTAAAAAGAAGGTGCTGTGCATCGCTACTCGCCCCTCGTAATCACAAGGTAACTCGATGATTGAACGAACTCATCAGGCAATTGGTCAAGTATTGCGTACTATTGTGGTTTCGCGCGATCCAAGAGTGTTGCTGATGGGATCAAGGTTATTTCCGAAACTTGGCGACAGCGATGCATCTCATCGTTGTTCCGTGCAGAGTACAACGCGTATCTCACTCCTGTGCTCTTGCCTTCAAACAGAATGTTTCTTGACATTCCTATTTATGCAGACATCTTGGCCGTGCAACGACACCGTCAATCCTTGGTTGACAAACGTTTGCTACGGGCCAATGCTAAACGCATTCCTATGACTACGCAGTCGACGACCTGGTCTACAAGCGTGCGTATCTCGGTCTCAGTGATAAGTTGAAGCCTAACGGCTTCTGGTCCCTATCGTGTTTCCCGCGTTCATACCAACGGCAACGTAACGATTCAACTCAGTGCTCATCAGTTTGAGCGCCTGAACATTCGGCGCGTGTTTCCAAAGCATCCAGTACTCCGGTTGCCACCGGTCCGGGTTATTGAGGTTCCCCTGATTCATTTTCTAAATGTTACTGATGCTCGGCGCCTATTGTTGCCTCACAGTGGAGGAGAGTGACATACGCACGTCTATGACGTGGCGCTTTAACGCTAGTTTTAAGTCTAATCTCACAATATTCCGATCGTAGTTCAGCGGATAAGTAGAAAGACCACATCTTCGCAAGAATTTAAGGGAATCTAGCATTCCAAAATCCAGATTCAACCTGACCCAAGCTGGAAGATCACTTTTTCTTCCCAGCTCGTCCGAATCAGCTAGATAACCCTGATAAGAATAGTAGCTACAGTGTTTTCACCCAACAAGGACAGCCCAGAACTTGTTCTCTAAAATTCCTCACGGAGGAAGTCGGAATGCTAGGTAGCAGATTTGTGGCAGCCACGGTGGATGCATTCCTCTTTCTGTTCCGTCGTCCAGGGAGGTGATTCGTTTTGTACGGGGACCCCATGGTCTCTTCAGTGACAGAGCAAGGGGATGGCAGAATGGTCGACATCCTCCAGGTTCGGAGCAAGGTAGGAGCGCCCTCTGAAGTCGGTGACAAAGGATTCCCACGTCTCTGCCTTCGAGTAGGCTGAGCAAAGGTTCTGGACTAACATACCTAGTCTGTCATTTCGGATTGATCTGGTGTCGACGACAGGGCTAGTAGTTTCAGTAGTGTTTGATGTAGTGGATGAAGGCGGTCGGTGTTTCTTAGGTGATCCGGGCAGTAGGCCAGCCGACCGCTTTGATGATGAAGACATTGACAGCGAGGCTGCGTGTGAGAGGGCGTGAATTGAAGTGGTAGATTCGTCGTGTGAAGGTTTTTTGCGAGCAGGAGTGCTCCTGTTGGTCCTTGGAGGTTTCACAGGAGAGATATCGCGATCAAATGGGCGGAGACCAAACTGCTTGCGAGGCATGGATGCCACCGAGATAGGAGCGGGAGCTCCAATACGGGTGACGAGTCCAGGCGTGGAAACTCAGGGCTGCAGATCAGCAACTCCACAGTCCGTGAGGAGAGTGTGGAGCTTCTGCACCGTAGCTGCTGAGTAACGCTTGTGGGTGGCAGCGCGCTTGCATCCAGAGGTGCAGCTGCCTTTGAGAGCCCAGGCCATACAGACGTCTTGACCACCGTGCTTGGGAATAGTGTACTGGTGGTCCTTGGTCATCTCAGTGATGGAGCGAAACCCAGAATCCTGGAAGCGCTTCAAGAGGTCCTCATCGCCGTGGACATTGGTGACGGGGTGCGCTCCCGCTCGCTGTTGGTTTGCTCTGGCAGGATTCTTGCTAGGCGGTTCGGGAGCAGGCTTGAAGAACAAGTACCAGTGAGCAGGGAGTTCAGCAAGAGACGAGGCACGGGAGGACTGAACGAGTCTAGTGAGTGCTCCAAAGTTGGGGGCAGCAGCGCCCAGATTCAGGATAGCTTCGTTGACCCACAAGAAGTAATCTTGTTGGACCTCGAATAGGATGCGACCGCACAAGTCCACCGCCACACTTCGGTTGTCAGCGTGTAGGCCATGGATGGAGTGGAGGTAGGATCCCAGCGAGAGGGCCACATCTCGCAAGGAGCGCGAATTTGGATGGTTTCCTCCATGGAAGACGTCTATCATGATGGAAAAGCCGTAGAGTTTCTCTTCAGTGCTGGACGTCGGTGGAAGTGATGGCGATGGCATCTTCCACGGTGATGGAGGCTCCCTTCTCAACATATTCTGCTCGAGTGGCCAGGTCCTGGACTGCCTTAGCCTCCGAATGGCCTTGGCACACTACCGAAAAGGGGAAGAGGCCTTCGCCCAAGGTGGTCCCTTGACCGTTCATGAAGTACTTGCGGAAAACACGATTCAGAATGTGTTCAGTGACCAGGGGTTTGTTGGCGAGGTTGATGGGTAGCGCCGATGCCTGAGTGCGTTCATCTAGTTGAGCTTGCAGGATCCCGTGTTCATTCCCCTTAGGGGGACTTCGCGAGCAGACGGTGAATGACCGGAAGGTTTGCGTCATCGGCCACGTTGCAGAGGTTGTGGACGCGAGTGGCTTGTATATATTCGTTTCATCATTTTGGAGGACGAAGCCAAAGGTGACAGGTGAACGAAGGCAAAATTGGCTCATGGCGCGAGAGGCAACATCACGATTTGCGTTCGAGGGGCCACCCACAGCAGTGAGGATATCAGCGTAGTTAGGAGCATGTACTTCCCATGCCGCTGCACGGGAGACGAGATCCGAAAAATTAGAGCTGGCCATGGTGAGGGTCGAAAAGATACGAAACCTGATGCCGGCGCAAGAGATTACTCTAATCTATGTTCTTGCTTTCAGCGTCGGCTGAATGAAGAATTGTGAGCTGAGAGAGAGACAACCTTCTTGCGATCGGCAGTTCAATAGCTGATCTTGGCTAGGTCGCTGGCTTTAGTGATTCATGGTTGCCGCTGTCGATCTTGCCAAATGTGGTCTTGGACGGGCGTCGTTGCCTTAAGGGTAATCTTGTTCGAGGGGCATTGAGGAGCTGATGCGGTGCAGCCATCATCATGTGGGGCATCCAATTCCGGAACGCAGGTGATGACGTGCGAGATGTAGAGATGTACTTGAGTTGTAGGTAAGGAGCGTGGGAATTAATTTTGCAAACTGTGAGATGGTCCTTTTGGCAACCATGATTAGGGTCATAGTTGCGAGAACCCATCAGGGTTCAAGTTTCCACGCTGCGGGGCGTGGAAACTCGGACGGGGGGTTCCCCAGGCATGCTGCTGCTCGACACGAACTATTCCCATGTATGTTAGCTTTTTGTTGTCATGTGAAATGCTTTATTGTCGTGTCATACGTGGAACCTTGTCTGTATTATGCCATGCAATTTAGCTGCCAAGCTATATTTTTGGGAGATACAGGCAGCTTCGTTTCTATTGATTCAAACGCGAGCCGAGCTTCTTCGTACATTTCTACACTAGCACTCGTAGAAGCGTACCAGAAAAGCAGGCACGAGTTTGAATCAGAAAAATCGAAGCTGCTCGTAGAACTATACATCATTGCGTTAGAGTTAATTTTTTTGCGTAATAGAGCTACATTTTCGCGATTAGAACTACATTTTGTGGGTCAGAGCTGTGATCTGATGTATTAGAGCTATGTTCTTATGTGTTAGAATTATCTATAAATTTTGAAAAATTTCTAGGTTAGAAAGAGATGTCATCGCGTAATAGAGTCGCGTAATGTTGTCGTGCAATGTAGCTGTATAAAAATGTTTGGTAAAAATGTCAAAAACACCATAATATAACAACCAATTTAATAATTTTATTATAAAATAAATTCATTTTTGTTTTTTTGTTTTAGAAAAAATTTATTTGAAGTCCCAGTACAACAGTAAAATAACGACTGCCAACAGTCAACAAAAACAACGTTTTGCAATTGGACATTTGCAATACACAGTTCACCCCTCAGCTTGAGCAGCTACAGATAGCTGGAGTAGGTATACATCTGCTTAACCCTCATTCGGTTTGGCATCAAGCCTTGCAGCTGCGACGTTCTAGCAGCACCTTTATTCTACTCTTCTTGAGGCCTTCCAAACAGCAGTTAGATGCCCCATACAATTTTCTACAGTACCAGAAAGCACCTTATTGTTTTACGCGCACTACTCTACAACCAAGGCAGCTACTGACTTCCCGCTCATATAGATGTTGAGGAGGGCTACAAGCTTGATCCATCCCTGCACTGGTTGTATGCAAATTCCATCTGAGCCTGTCACCTCATTGCCTTTCGTTATTTGTTAGTTTACTTTTTTAGCTCCTGGTGAGTCGAATTTGTTATTTATATTGTTTTGCTTTTGTACTCTCACTGGGCCCCATATCCCAGCTCGAATGGCTTCTGGCCGGCCGAGGACGATCGCGCCGCCGATATACCCAGAACACTTGCTATTAGCTTGCCGACGGCGAAGAAAATGATACAGTATGAGACATTTGTTCCTATCTCGCTGTTTTGGCTATTTTAGTCGCGGGCATCATTCTGAACTTGCAGAGAACAATGAAGAACATTTCGGAAAAACAGGTGGAGTTGACAAAGCATTAACGGTTAACGGACTAGCACATGCACTACGGCTTCTCGGACAGGATTCCCGCTTGATATTGATTGCCTTATTCAATGGCTTCTCCTAGGGTTAAGGCTGTGCCGACAACCCTGGGCGTTCTTGATATCTATTTTGGAGTTTGGCGGGAGCGGTGGAAAAACACTACTCGCTGCGCGAAACCGCGATTAACCGTGAATTCGGCGGATCCGCTTCCCGGTCCCGTAAAGGGGTGAGCTCAATCGCCGTAGCGCTCAGTCGCCGCAAAGCTTATCTCATGGGTCGCTCAGTCGCCGCAAGGCTGTTGGAGGTCGCTCAGTCACCGCGGGGCTATATGTTGTCGCTCAAATGCCGCGTAAGGCTAACAAGACTAAAATTGTTGCAGACTACCGTTCTTAATTCTTTCGCAATGAGAGGGGAATCTGAAATTAAGGTTGGTCCCCCGCGACCACTTTACTATATAAAAAACAACGTTGGACCGGGGACCGAGGTGAGGTAATAATGGTTTATCTCACCTTGGTCCCCCTTAATACTACGTGCGGCATTGGTTGTTATCTCTAGCTAGATTTATCGGCTTGTGGCTGGTGTTGGCATTCCAAATGGTGATGTGTTCCACGGAGTGAGTGCCTACTAGTCTACCAGCAGAATAACCGCTCCACCACAGGCATGCACACTGCTCTTCGTGTCCCTTCTTGGGGCGTTGCAAGAATGTCACTGTTCGCCCGCGCAGCATCTCAAATGAAGCACCTTACTCCTGAATAATGCATATTACAGATCCACCAATTAATTTTGGCGCTTCCCGGCATCCAACAAGCCAGCAACCAACGACAGTACAAGATTGAGCTGGACGTCGCTCGTATTCGCAATTGTTTCCGAAATGCACAGATTGCCATCGGAAAACAACGAAAAGATCCATTCTTTGCCCGTTGTCACAATTCCATAGACAGGAGGCTCGATATCGCCCTCCAAATGACCGTCATGCTCGCCCGCCTTTCCGTCTCCTGAGATATCTTCAATCTTACGTTTGGTGCCCCACATCTCCCGAACAACGCCCATTTGAGCAACATTCTGTGCAAGGCCTTCCTTGAGCTTCTGGTATTTTGCTTCAGTGACACAGATGATCTTATCTCGAAACGTGAAGCCGTGGGCCCTTATACCTGTGATTTTCTTTTCCATGTAGAGTTTGACATCCTGAACAATGCAGGCCGACGGAGGAGGACAGGATCAATGTATAGACGCGTGGTCGCTTCCAACCTTGGGCAACAACAGGGCCAATAGGCTTGAGCTTCTGGAGCGTCCTTCTGGTGTGCTGAATTTCTTCGGCAATTTCCGCTTGCCGGGTTTCGTCAGAAGGTTCCAAGCTGTAGGCCGTAAGCAACAAATGTACACCAACATCCTAGATCACTTCAATTTCAGCTCCTTCACCAAATACCTTCAGAGCGTCGCCGAGATTTGTGTAGAGCGAAAAACCTTTCTGCTGGTTGTGAGCCGTGATTTTAGGGACTCTGCTCCCGACCGCACGAATTGCTTCAGCTTGTCTTCTGTGAGAATAGGCTCGGTGTCTCCCCCACGTACAGTGTATTTTAGGTGGGCTACATGCTCGTTTATGGTTTTCCTGACAATTACGTTGAGTCTTTCCAAGGTCCAATTCTCCATAGGGACAATTGCCTGCTTGTTGACGGTAGCAGACTTTGGCCTTTTGTAGTCGATGTCTAGCCGGCGCTGGCAATTGTCTAGCAAAAAAGCACTGATCGTCGAGAGTATCATTGTCTCATGGGATTTCTTTGAAAACATAAACACACCCTCCACGCCTGCTTCGAGCTGCCAGAAAGCAAGAGGGCTGGTACACCCGGCGGCCATCACCCGGCGGCCATCATGTCAGCAACCAAAAGCACAGCAATCTCCTCACCGGCCACTGATTCTTCGAGGAATTTGTTGAAAAGGGCAGTTTCTCCTCCATCATCATCGACCTTCTTCTTTAGAGCTGCCACAAATGACGACTCTTTGCTTTCCATCTTCATCTCAATTGTTGGAAAATGATCGCAGAAGCAAGAGAAGAAACGGATCTATGAGAAGTTGTAGAGCGGTTAGCGGACAACTGACAGACTGATTCTCAGAACTCCCAGAGAACACTCTGGTTTGCGGATCAGGCAGTCGGTGTTTACGTACTGGTTAGTACATGTATGTGTGACCGTAATTAAAAAAATACTATGGAGCTAAGTTTAGAGCATGCAACACCGGGGTACCCCAAAACTCGCGCATTTTGGGTTGCGCAAATCACGACCCAATAGCGGTGACCTAAACATGAATCACATTGCAAATGACGTCATTTTTTGCAGATGTGATTTGCGCAACGCTTGCATGCTGCGCAAATCTGGTGACTTTGCGCTGGACCCAAAGCCAACCCAAATGGCAAATCCCATAAATAAACCAACAGATCCGATGAAAATCCAATGAGAAGAGGTGCGATTCTGGGGCTCTAGCATCAATGGTCACGAGAATTGCGTAGCACACAAAATTGAAGGCTACTACTCGCAAATCACTTCTGGCTGCAATCCAAGAGTTCGTGAGCATTTTGCATCATTTTGGGGTTCTTTCATTTTTAATTCATAGCTTGATTAATAGTTTTAGGTGGTGAATTGTTCTCTTCAATTTGTTGTAGATTTGCCATCTGCCGATCGCGACGACCGATCGAGATCTGCCGATCGACTTAACTCAACCAATATCGGAGTGGTAGCGACCAAACCAAGGCTTCCACCTACCAACCTGAGGGTGCTTGAGAAGATGAGTCCAGGCAGTTCCTTGTTAATCGGCTTGGTTATGGCTGCCGATCAGTGAAACGGACCGTCATTTTCGCGATACGGCAACATCAACAACAAAAGGATAGCTTCATCTAGGGTTAAGTCTAGTTTAAATTCGTCCAAGGGGTACCTGGTAAATAAGAGTGGCCGTTCGCGTTATTGGTTGCCTTTAACCCAAACCAAACCCAAACCAAATGATGTTAGCGAGATGGAACGTGGGTCCCATGTGGCACTCATGGGTCCCACGTGACACTCATTTGAGTCTTGACAAGACTGTATGTATGGGTTTTGGGGTACCCTGGTATTGCATGCTCCTATACTTGATGTGTTTTCCAGTGGGATGTTCCGGTGAGACGCTCGGAGTTGATAGGGCTTGGGTGAATGACATCACGACAGCAAGTGGATCCATCTCATGGCAAAGTCACGACTCGACAGTAAGCTCCTCCGGCTTTGACCTCTCGCGATAATACTGGATAAATACACCCGACTAGGAAAATTTTCATTCAGTATAGAGAGAAGAGAACCAGCCCCGCAGGGGCTGGATAGTTAGAAGAAGAGAAGAGGAGGAGGGGGGAGGAAGGGGTTCTTAGCAATTGAGGCAATGCCCTTCTGGCTTATTAGCAAGGTACTACATTTGATTCTGTGCAGGTGGCTTGGAATGGAAGTTCTATCGTCGGCAATGCAGCCATTGTTGTTTCCCACTTTGGAGTCCAGGCTTCTCTGGGAAGCTCACATATAGTATTTGTTGGATTGACACCAGGACTGCTAGTTGAAATTGCCTTGGCTTGGTCGGAAAAATTGCCATGTTGGTCAGCGCACAGAGATCGCTGTTGATGGCTGCGGCTGCCCGATCTCCCTTCGTGGTGGTGTTGATGGCCCGTGTTGTTGTTACATGTATGACAGTCGAAACTTGAGCTACCGCGACCGGATGCAGGCGTCTAGCAGTAGTGGTAAACAGCGTAGTTGGGCTCACGCCCTTGGTGTTTCCTGTTGTTGTGTTGGTGGCACATGATGCCACCAGTCGTACGGTAACAATGCATCGATCAACAAAGGATCCTCTTCAGTCGATCTTCTCTAGTCAGTCAATTCCATAAATTCAGCATTAAGAACAACGAAAGCTATGCCCTTTTCTCTACTCCACACTGGCCAAATGGTGGCTTCAAGCGGTCGACAATGACAGTGAGGGATCGACAACAACAACCCACAGCAGCAGCCATGGGAGCAATGGGTCCTTGTGGAAGAAATGTGACTTGGGATCCCATGCCGGTACCCACGACCGCGCCGCTTGCAGGATCCATGGTTGCTTTGATACAGAGGATGCGTCTAGGTCTATTATTGGTAGTAGCAGTGATAACAAGGCCAGGGCTGGACGCCATTGTCATGCTATTTGGTGTTACAGAGTTGTGTTGCGTGGAAGGATGTGGTCTCGAGGCAAAGATACTGCATGCACAAATGAACAGTTTCCACGTGGAAGGTGATACCTCTGGTAAGAAACGTCCGAGACACGTCTCTTCTACCTGTCTCTGACTACTGAGACAGGCTGTCTCTGCGTCTCTGAGACGTAGAATTAATACCAGCCATACTTACTATACGGGATGAAAATTCCGTGTTACTAGAACCCTTGCGCTGGCTTAAATTCCTCTCGTGAACTGACCAGATTGACGAGCAGGGACACAGAGAATTGACAAACTCAGCTGGCTTAGATTGCCTCGCCAACATTCACAGCAGCGAAACCATAAAAACATCGAATCCCACCATGACGCCGCCTACGAAGAAAGCCAAGACGGAAGACATCCCGGAGGATACCAGTGGTATGGCTCTGAAAGAAAAGGCTCTCAAGTTGACGGGGCTAGATTCAGAGCTAATTGATAAGTTATTTGCACATGGTCATCGAAGCATTCTTGAGACAATGGTTGCTCAAGCAGAGACAATCCAATCTCAGTCCAAGAAAATCAACAATGAGTCCAAACGCCGTCTGATTGAAGACTGCCCCTCAATGAAATTGAACCTTTTGGGTGAAAAGACCTCTCACACTGGCAAATCAAAGCACGACGGAGCCGTGTCGAGAGTATTTCCTGGGACTGTGCTTGAATCTGAGTACGATGACACCGCGTTGGGGAATTCTTCACATTTGCTTATGAAGTTTGGATGTCATATAAATACCTCGGCGAGTACTGGCAGCGTAGACGTCATCACGGAAAGCGACTTCTCGAGCTTGATCGCCGCAGCGCTGAATGATGCAAAAGAGCTGGCGGAGGCAGCAACCCGGAGAAAGTTTTCTGTGCACCACGAATTCAGCTTATGGTCAGATCGACCCGATCATCTCGTTGTTTTTGCAGAAGGAACAAGGGACCCTATTTTGGCCGTGGAAGACAAGGAACCATTCGCCACCCACGATGACAAAATACCACCGCCAGTTCTTGGTCAGGTGTTTGATTACCTCATGGAATTGCGCTGCCTCGGACATTCTGCCCCCTTCTGCGTTTTGTCTACCTTTGAATCTTCCTGGATGTTTTGGGAAGACCAAGAAGCCTCCAACGAAATTGTGAAAAAGAAGTATAAGCTGGCAAAACAGGTGCCCCCCGTCTCCCCCACGCAGCAACCGACAACACAAGAAATGACTCAATCGCCCCAAGATCTCGTCGCTGACAACGGAAAGGCTGTCACTGAATCCGTCTTTGCCGACGACAGTTACAACAGGAATAGCTTGTTGATGCAATCACAAAAGTATGGATTCAAACAGCTAGTACCCTTATTGTACACGGCAATACTCTGTGGTCTGGCGCGGAACCCATCGGCTCGTCCAAAAACACTCTTCGATCGCAAGTTCTATACTGGTCCAGCTCTGAAGTTGTGGAATAGTGGCATCTCGAACTCAAAGTGGGTACAGCAATTGAAAATCGTTGTCGGGGCACAGCAAGAACAATAACAACATCGTCGGAACAGGCTTCTGAGGGAACCTTCTACGCCATTGGCAAACTCGGCCGGGGGGACACTTCTAAAGTCTTTGAAGCCTACAATCACCAAGGGGAAAAGTGTGCAATCAAGATGTATGTCAAGCGATCCAGAGACGAGAACGACGACAGGCTGAAGTCCCGAAATGAGTCCAGAAAGGAAGGGAAGACTAAGTGTTGCTTGGAGGTCGAACGTTTGAAAAAGTTCTATCCTTTCTTGAAGGATCAAGTGTTTTACAATGATCTCCACAATTTTCCTTGTGTGATCATGCCCTATTTCCGACCTTTGACCTCCGATGAGCGAAAGGCTGCACTCAAAGAAGAGATTCGCACTTGCCTCTCGAATTTCAGAGACGGCGAAAAGCGGCTCAAGTACATGGATGGCGATCTTCGCTGGCGTCACATTGGGTATTTCCACACCCAAGAAGGAAACAAGTTGGTCATGTTCGACCTGGCAGATTTAGAAGAGGTGGAGGGACACGATGATGTGGAGGGACACGATGATGTGGAGTCTCAGATCACGGCTCTTTCTAAACGTTTGCCGAACAACAACGTTGAAGGTGCAGATCCATGAGCCTGAGTGGGGATCTAATGATTACTAGTAGACGCTGCTGTTCGGCGCAGCTCTCAATTATCAAGATACTTATGCTGTAACTGGTATCGTTTCCGTTGCTCAATTGTTACAAGTCTAGCTAGTTTCTTGCTACGCCCAGTTCGTCTCTTTCTCAAACGCTTTCCAAACAGTCACCAAAAGGACACCTGGACCAATAAACGGGAGAACCAAGAGAGCCCAGGGAATGGCCAAGATGGAGTTGTCATCCTCGTCATCAGTATCTGCTGTTCTCTGGTCATCGTGCCCATCAACTAAAGTTCCAACTAGTGATCTCGTGCCCGCAGCAGTAGAATCTCCGGGCCAGTACTCTCGTCGTAGACACGAGTAGACAGCTTCCTCCTCAAATGTCCAGCGTCGGCTGAAAAAGAACAAGCAGCCGGAGCCTGATGCCCTCAACTGTCAAAAAGAGATTTGATTGGATTCCCCAATCGAATCCTTAACATCTTTGGTCAAATCCTTTACCGTGTTCATCTGGACACACTAGCAAGTCTCCATAGCCAGCCATTAAGGGTCCAAAGTACTGTGTCCAACAGAACACACAATATCAATCCCTATCCTTAACAAGGAAAATGTCCCTTATGTCTTTGGCAAAACTTACACCGTGTTTATCTGGACACACTAGTGAGTCTGCATAGCCAGCCAGAACTGGTACCCATATGTTGAACTACTGTGTCCAGCTGAACCACAATATTAATCCCTATCCTTAACGAGAGCCCCTTTTGACGAAAACAGCTGAAACAAACACACAAACACAACACACAAACACCACACAACACACACACAAACAACTTACAGCGATAGTGCACTACGCTAAAGCTAGTGTAAAGATCTTTCGAGTTTTTTGAGTTTGAGAGAATGAAAGTTATGAAGAGATTAGAAAGCTATGAAAACTAATCAACGAGAGACATCTCACAGGATCGTAGATCTGTTTCCCGCGGGGAGATCTGAATTGTGATGAGTGGTTGTGGTAGTAATCCTACGTCTTTCCACGATCCTAAAACGGAACGCGGGAAGGTTTGTCTAGCTGGATCTAGTAGCGTGGAATACTCCACGCTGGCTAAATTAGAGCGATGTTTCATATCACTAGTATGACTAGGTCATGAGAACCCTGTCTCAAATGACTATTCCAGAGAGACTCAGTCATGACGAACTCAAACCCTATCTAGGATCGGTCGCGAATAAGGCTAAGACCGTGTATTGCATTCGCCCTGACAAGTCACAGAAGCGCGACAGCAGTCGGACAAGGAGAACATATGGTTTTTAAAGTGCGGGGCACTCTCATGAGATTTGGATGTAGACTGTGCGTCGCACATTGGCAATCCTACAAGCAGGTAAGGCCTTGTATGAGTGTAAATACCTATGTTCCAGTCTGGTAGATGTGCCGCTATTGGCGGTAGTAGGTCGGACGCGTACAGTGCCTGCATTGACCAGTACATAGTGTCAATCCTTTGTACTTGAGTGACCGTTATGCGTGCTATACTGTTGAATCATCACGTTCGTTTATTGTTATTGATGAGGACACGCGTCTTTTTCCCTACGTTGTTTGTTGGATTAGTCGTTGACGTTCCTTAATTACTTCCAGTTTGCTTCGAAGCGGACGTTGTGTGAATCGCGTCACGATTGAACACGGGCTGTGGGGCGTTGCGCGCAAGGTGGTATGAGTCGTGGCATTCATTGCAAGCGAACCGCCGTTGAGGTCTCCATCCCAGGTCCATTCACGAGGTTCGTCTTGGCAACTTGATGTTTTGAACAGCGATCAAGTTACGTATGGTTTGATGTACACGCTCGACCATAGAGTTTTGCTTGAGGTGTACGCGTGTTGATGAACTTGCGACGATAGTCCATATTCAATCCCGGATGTCTTTTTCGACCTCTGCACGGAACTCGTCGTCCTCTATCCATGTAACCTCAGCAGGTCCAGGATACCGGAGTAAGCCACAGTTTGTTCTAGGACGATGGCTACTTCTCTGCTGCATTGAGCAGATCTCGCATCTCGAACCATCCGGTTCCGGAATCAATCATTGTCAAGCATGGAAGTGTGCAGGAATTCTTTTTCTTGGAATCCCCGACGTTGTAAGGCCCTATCAGTTCAATACATAGTCTTTCCCAACGGATCTCCTCGCAAGTCTTTGGAGCCATCAATCCCAGCTTACGAGTCTTGGGTTTGTTCATCTGGCAGATTTGGCAACGCTGACATACGGCCTGTACAGTCTTGCGCAGTCTTTTCCATGTGTAGTGTTGGCTGCTGTTTAGTTCCGTTCGAGTCTCTCCAGGATGCATCAGCACAACATGGTAACATTCAACTAGCTTTTTCTGCATTGTTTTAGGTTCGACGATCTTATCGTCCTAACTACTAAGTCGTAAGGCTTATCCCTCTGGGGAAAGATTGCTAATTGTAGTCGTTTGTGTCTCTTAGCTTCTGGATATCATCTGTCGTCTTCCTCGATTCATCTCAGACGAGAAGGACATTCGCCTAGGAATCCTCTCGCTGCTAGCATTGAGCTCAGCGATCCTCTGGCGTCATCTGTTCCGAAGACAACCTTCGTGTTGGATGTTAAGTCTCGCAAACGCATCAGCGACGATGTTGCGTTCGCCCTTGATGTACCGTGTTCGGCCTATTCTTCGGATAAGGCATCGCCTTACCGATCGGATTGAGTTCTACATGTAGCTTTTGTGTCCGTCAGTAGACACTTCTGTCCTACAAGTTACTGAACTCTTTAGAGTTGCTCGTAACGAGAATTCCTTTCCCAGGTAATGTGTAGTGTCCTGAGCGGTGAGCTTCTACTGTAACGCATATGTTTTTCCTTTGGCGAATTATTGCACCTAGTGATGTCTCGCCTCGGATGGATAACAATGTGTCATTAAGTCAGGGTAGTCGCGCAAGTTTCTTTGCTGTTTTTCTTATCTGCTACGCCTTGTCGTGTCGTTCCCATCATTTGTTTGATCAACGAAGGAGTGCACCGCTGAGCGTTAATCACATGTTGTAGTAGTTCCTGCACGATTACGGGAGTTCTCTTTGTGAGACGATATTCTTGATCGAGTCTATTTTCTTGGTTATAGTTTGGATCCTTTCTCGAGTGATCCATTAACCTAGGTACTCAATTTTTCCTCTTGCGAAGAAGGAGTTGTTAGCATTGATCTTAATTCCGTCTTCTCGAAGCCTTTAGGTGAACTTCATCTAACTTTTTAACGTGATCTGCTAGATCCCCGTTAGTTAGGATGCTCAATTATCAGATCTAGGTGTGCTTGTTTTCCATCTCTCTTGAGATGTCGGATTACTAGCCATTGCACCTCTGGTCTCGTACTTCCCATGGGGTCGTGTACGAATTGTTCGAGTTATGACGCTCGATTGTGATTGTTATCCATGTATTAGTTTAGAACTATAGCGTACTTGCCCTCTAATTAAGCATTTCCTTAATTTTTGGGATGGTAGCTCCCTTAATCTTTTTGTTTAGTTCCCGGAAGTCAGAGTTGAATCGTACAGATCCTTTTTTCTTGGGAATGATGAAAGTAGATGCCGCACTCGACGTTACCACTTGATATCCCGCCCGCAGAGACGTTCAACTACCTTTTAAAGAGTTGTGTTGACCAGTGGAAATAGATAGCCGCATATAGGTTTAGCTCGGAGAGTTTACGTCGTGAGTCGTCATTCACTTCCTAATCACAGTCGAAATAGTCAAGAGTACTTCGTCAGATAGAATAAGCTTTCGTCTCTTCCTTTTTTAACTGATCTTGACTTTGCAAACCTGCCTTAAATCATCTTGTTCGTATTTCACATCAAGAATCTTCTTGAAACTATCTGCACTGTCGCTAACAGCTGCAGAATCAGAAAAGGAGAAGTTCTCCTTTATATCGGTATCGCCATCTTACACAGGGAAAAATATGCTGTCCCACTCCACTGACATGGTAGTGAATCGAACTTGAAACATATCAGAGAGATTCTCTCCAATGTTCATGCATCGCCCCAAGCTCTTGTACGTGTAGGTCCCACCCTTTGAATATTCTATCTTCTGAATTTCAGGAATCCTGAATGCCCTTTCACTCTGCTGGTTATTCTCCTGCAGGGTACACATCGTTTGTGCGCCCCCAAGATCCTTCATGCGAAATTTCTTAGCATGAATAGTTGACAAACAGGTTCAGTGCTCCGTATCCTTAAGCACCGAGTGGTACGGTTGGGTTTCCCTTTTCTGCTTTATCTAACATAGACTATTGGTTTGAGGTCTCTTTTCTTGCGCCGTTTACGAGCTGTTGGCCACGGACGAGGTTACGATGCTAAATAGATCAAC